>JAKTZS010000012.1:65371-165238 GCA_030562575.1 Wickerhamiella parazyma
GGCTCCGCTTCGACCGCTCCTGCTGGCTCTGCCTCGGGTTCTGCTCCTGCGGGCTCCGCTTCGACCGCTCCTGCTGGCTCTGCCTCGGGTTCTGCTCCTGCGGGCTCCGCTTCGACCGCTCCTGCTGGCTCTGCCTCGGGTTCTGCTCCTGCGGGCTCCGCTTCGACCGCTCCTGCGGGCTCTGCCTCGGGTTCTGCTCCTGCGCGCCCCGCTTCGACCGCTCCTGCTGGCTCCGCTTCAGCCCCTGCTGGCACCACTGTCTACGAGACTACCACAGAAACCTCCACAGACTGCCCAGACTCTGCCACTGCCACAGGCAGCCCCAGCTCCCCCGCCCCCACGGGCTCCACCCCCAAACCCGCAGAGTGCCCCTACGACTGCGCGGCGTTCGCCGTCTCTGGCTTTTGCACAGACGGCAACATGTCCAAGTCGGGCAACATAATCACCTGCTCGACCTCCGCCAGCTCGCAGGACGTCCAGCAGGCTGTGGCGTGCCTTACCGGCGTCCAAGCCTCCGTCTCCAACGGCGAGCTCAAGCTCACCATCAGCTGCTAATACCCATAGATTTACCCAAATAGCTAAATTATATACATTCACCACGTATCCTGGTGTATCCGTCCGTTGCGCTTGAGCACCTTGAACTGCAGCTTGGCCGCCTCCTCGCTGATCCCAGCGTTGCGGGCAATGATGCCGATGATAGCGCGGCGAATATGCCGCCCCAGGATGCGCGCCGACCCGCAGACATAGACATGCGCGCCCTGGTTGATCAAATCATACACCAGCTCCTCCTGCTGCTCGAGCACATGCTGGACGTACTGCCCCTCAGTGCGCGAGTAGGCTGTGTAGACGTCAACCACAGAGCTGGATGCAAAAAAGTCTCGGTACTGAAATGACTCTGGGGTCCTGAACCCTCCGAAAAATACCGTTTCCCCAACAGGCACCCCGGCCTCTTGCAGGCTCTGGCGCTCCTGCACAAACCCACGGTAGGGGCTCGCCCCCGTGCCGACACCAACCATGATAATTGGAGTGGACGCGCTGATGGGCAGCTTGAACTCGCTCATCTCGGTGCTCACGGGTATTTGGGTGTTGGTTGTGTTGAGCAGGTAGTGCGACGCAACCCCGTTCCATTCGCCCTGCTGCTCAACCACGAGCCCGATCGATACCTTGGTCGACTCGTGCTCGGGCGAGCTCGAGATGCTATAGTCGCGGGGCTGCAGCCGGGGCAGCACATCCAGCAGCAGCGAAGACGGCACCTTCCATGGCTGGTCCGAGCAGTTCAAAAGGGCGCGGGCAATGTTGAATTGCGTCTGGCTAAACTGCTCAAACTCGTCGTGGCTATTGATCACAGCCTCCAGTTTGCTGGCGGCCTCTGGAGTGGGGGCAAATCCCACAAAATATTTGAGCCGCTCGCGGCTCAGCTGCGCATTGATGTCAATGAACCGCTCGGCGAGCTGGCCGTATGTGGATCGCCACTTGTTGTCGACAGTCACTACCTGGCCCTCATCGAGCCCAAATGCCTCGAGAAACTTGGCCACTTCGGCCTGAGAGTTGCAGGGCCACACGGTCAAGTAGTCGCCAGCCTCATATACTTGGCTGGTCCGGCTAAGATCGAGTTCGCAGTGCACAAACTGGCGCCCAGACTCGTCTTCTAGGACCGTTCTGGTCATGGGGGCATACTCTGGCGCCGCCTTTTCGGGGCAATTCAGTGCGAGCGCAGCCAGCAGCTCCTTGGGCTGCTGCGTCCATTTGGTTTTTGCGGGGCTCTCTTTGACAATTGTCGAGGGCGTGTAGACTAGCGGGGCCTCCTCGAGCTGGTGCTTTTCTTTGATATGAGCAATCACAGCCTCTTTCCAGTCGAAAAATGACTCCTCATTGTCGACGGCGAGGCGGTCTGTTTGGTGATATGCAACCACTCTATTGCCGCCTACTCTGGCCAAATGCGCGTCCAGGTCCTTGCCTGCTTGATTGAAGGTCCCATACGCTGAAGACCCTCGACCGAGCACGGAAAAGTTGAGGGACAGTTCGTCTCTGCTAAACAGCTCCTGCCACATTTGCACGGCGTTTTTGGTCGGCTCGCCGAGACCGTAGGACGTGATGAAAAAGAGCAACGTCTTGGAGGACGGGACCGAGTCGATTGTGCTAAAGTTGTAGTCGTCGCAGCCGGCCAGCAGGGTCTTGACGCCGAGGCGCCATTTGAGCTCCCTGTCGAGCCGTTTTGCGTACTCAAGGGACATTCCCGTGTGCGTGCCCACAAACAAGCCGACGTCGGCGCCTTGTAGCGCGGTTGCGACCGAGTAGTTGCGGGGTCGAAGCACACGCCAGAGCATTGCCGATGCGATTGATAACAGGATCAGAGTGTTCATTGGGTGGGTGGGGGTGTACGGGGGGTGTACGGGGGTGTAAGGGGGTGTAAGGGGGTGATGTTGCACATAGCAGGTGCCTAAGCTGCTGTGCCCGTGAGATATCTCGCAACGACAAAACTTACGGCGAGATATTTCATGGCGTGAGTCCATAGCTAAGCCTTCATACCCCATAATCATAATCATATCATCATAATCTACCAAATATCCTCCTGGTAAAGGTTCCTGTTTTTCATCTTTTTGATCACCTCCTCGGCGTCGCCCTCGGACACGCCGCGCTCCTTGACCAAAATGTTCACCAGCGCGGTGTGCACGCTGCGGGCCATGTTGCTGGCATCGCCGCACACATAAAAGTGCGCGCCCTGCTCGAGCAGCTTGTTGATCAGGGCGCTGTGCTCGGCCATGCGGTGCTGCACGTACACCTTGTTGGGGCCCTCGCGCGAAAAGGCATTGATCACCTCCAAAAAGTTGGTCTTGTCAAAGGGGCCCTCGCTGGCGCCGCGCGTCGCGGTGCTGGTAAAGTCCGGCCACTCCTCGGCGTACAGCGCGTCCTCGGTAGACGTGCGGCTGCCGAAAAACAGCAGCGCCTTGCCAACGTCGCCCTCCTTGGCGGCGCGCTCGCGCACAAACGCCCTGAACGGGGCCACACCGGTGCCGGGGCCGACCATGATGATGGGCACCGTCGCCTTGGAGGGCAGCTTGAAGTTGGACCGGCGCACGTGCACGGGCACCTTTTGCACGCCGTCGGCCTCGAGCAGGCCGCGCGGGCCGGCCAGGTTGTAGGCCTTGTCGCCGGGGTGGAGCAGGTTGTGGATGTAGTTTGTAGCCACGCCGCGCAGCTCAATACTGCCGCGGGTCTCGCGCTCAACCACAGCGGTGATGCTGATGAGATCCTTGTTCTCAGCGCTCGACGAAGAGATCGAGTAGTAGCGCACCTGCAGCGACGGGAGGTTCTCGACAAAGAACGTGAACGGCACGTCCCAGGCGGCTCCGTTGGATAGGTGCAGCATAAGCCCGGCGATGTTGTAGCCGACCTTGGTCACCTGCTCGTGGAAGAGCGCCTTGTCCTTGCTCAGCGAGAGAATGCGGGCCTTGATCTCCGGGGTGGGTGCAAACCCGGCCATGTTGCCGAGCACCTGGCGCGATACAGCGCCATTGATCTCGAGCCAGTAACGCACGATCGTGTCGTAGGTGGTGGGCACTGGGAACGGGATCTTGGCGGTGGGGTCAAGCGCCTTGAGGCTGATGGGGTCGCTGCGCTTGGCCGCGAGACCCACCGCCTTGAGGAACCGGTCGACCTCGGCGTTGGAATTTTGCGCCCAAAACGCAAGGTGGTCGCCGGTGGTGTACCGCAGGCCGGTCCCGGCGATGTCAAAGTCCACCTGGATGCACGAGCGCTGGCCGCCCTTGAAGAGCTCCCTGGTGCTCTTGACCGGAGCCAACAGCGGGTTGGAGTGGTGGAAAGGAGCCCTGAACTTGCCGGCGAGGATGTTTTTGTTTGCCTCGCCGAGGAACAGCTCCGACTCTGACTCTGAAGTGGCAGTCTCCACCTCCAGGGTCGGCTGGTACTCGTACTCCTTCTCGTCGAGGCCCTGGCTCTTGAGCACGTTAAACACCTGCTCCTTCCACGCTACAAAGTCGTCCTCCATAGTGTCGTTGCCGTCATCGCCCTCGCCGTATGGCGCGACGCGCTGCGCGCCGTGCTTGGCCAGCGTAGCGTCGAGCTCACGGCCCACCTGGTTGAATTGCTCGTAGGTCGAGTTGCCCAGGCCAAACACGCAGTAGCGCAGGCTGCGCAGGTCCTGGTCAAACGAGTCACCGGTGATCTCGGTCCAAAAGTCGACCGCGTTGTCGGTGGGCTCGCCCTCGCCGTAGGACGCCATGCAAAAGAAGGCCATCGACTTCTCGGGGAACTCGCCCAGGTTGTCAAAGTCGTAGTTCTCGAGGTCGGCAATCATGGTGCGCAGGCCGAACCGCACCGCCAGGTCCTTGGCGAGCTTGCTGGCGCAGTCCTCGGCGGTACCGGTCTGCGAGCCGTAAAACACAACCACGTTCTTGTTGGACGATTCCATCTTGGCGACAATGTCGCGGTCACCGGAGAAACTCTGGCCCGCCACGCCACCCCCGAGCGCGGGCGCCTCGGGCTCGCCCTGGAAGTAATTGAACCCAAAGTAGCCGACCAAAATGGCCACCGCGAGCGCCACAGCATAGTCAAAGTTGGACACCATCGCGAGTTAGGTGATTAAGTGCTGCTCACCTCATCCGATCGGTTTTATGCGGGTTGAGAACGACACCTTCATAGCGCGGCTCGCGGAGCTGCTCAAGACCGCCGAGACGCGGGGGTCTGTTTACCTCGAGCAGAAGCGGCTCGCGCGCACTGGCGCCGACCCAAAGCTGGATGCCGCCCAGGCGCCCTTTTCGCTGCTGTTCCGCGCCACTGACGGGCTCAAGGACAAGTCCAAGCGCACCAAGGTCTCGACCATTGTTGACCCTGACCACCTCGAGGCGTTCTGGACGCAGTACGCCGACACGCTCAAGGGTGGCATGCCCGGGCTCCTCAAGAAGGAAAAAAAAAAGAAAAAGTGAGCTCGCTAGCCTAGTTTGTTAAATAGCTTTACGGTGAGGGCGCGCGCCTGCTCAGGGGGGCGCTGGTGCGCGCTCTGGATGCACTCGCGCATCATGCGCTTGATGTCGACCAGCGTCGCGGATTTGCGCGAGAGCGCCATCAGCTCGAGCACCACTTCCGCGGTCGCTCTGCGGGGCGCAGGCGTCACGCACTTGTCCAAAACCTCTCGCACGTCCCAGTCGACGTGGAACGTCTTGCCGTTGGGATCAAACTGAGACTCGTCGAGCGGCCCCTGCGGCAGCCTACCATAGACCATCTCGTACAAGATAACCCCGCACGACCACACGTCGCCGGCCTGGCCCGGGCCCTCGGGCGCCATGTATGCCACGCTGCTGCCACTGTTGCCGCCGCCGCCGCCGCTGCCTCTCTGGCCAAACTCAACCAGCTTGAGCGTGTTTCCAAAACACTGAAAACTCGCCGGCTCGAGGCTGCCGTGCGTGATCGCCTGCCCGTGGATAAGACGCAGGATCTCAAATAGCTGCCGCGCATAATGCTTTGCCTGGCTCACCTGGAGGTTCCCGCCAGACGCAATGTCTGCCAGGGTGCAGTCGCTGAGCTCGGTCACAACAAGCATACTTTGCAGCGTGGACTCTTGAGCAACAAGCTGGACAATCCCTCGGCACCTCGCGAACCGCTGGAGCATGGCAAGCTCGGCCTTGCACAGCTCGACCTCCTCGCGCGACGCGCTCTGCAGATCCGCCTGCTTGAGCAGGAACCGGCCCCCAGTCTCAGAGGTGACCCGGTAAAGGACGTACGCACCGCTGTAGCCGAGCGCGCGGCCCCGATCAAATATGTTGTTTTCCACCAGCATACGCATGTTGTAGATGTGAGAGTGCTAATTATCCAAGAGCACTTTTCGTGTCCAGAAGGGGTTTAAACTTAAGAATTACCACGCAGGCTCGGCGTTGTTGTCGCGTCTCGGCGAGCGCGAGCGGCCGCGGCCACCGTCGCGGTCGTTGCGGTAAGAGTCGCGATCGTTGCGGCGGTAAGAGTCGCGGTCGTCACGGCGGTAAGAGTCGCGGCCACCATCACGATCGTCGCGGCGGTACGAGTCGCGGCCACCACGGCCACCAAACCCACCGCGACCACCACGGCCGCCACGACCGCCACGGCCACCGCGGAAGCCGCCCTCGCGACGGGGAGGAGGCGCAGGGCCGGCGGGGTCCTCCTTGAACGTCACAGTGGCGCCATTCAGCTCCTTGTCGGAGAGGTACTCGATGGCCTTGTTCATGTCCTCCTCGGAGCAAAAGTCCACAACACCCTCGCCGCGGCGGTCGCGGGGGATGTCGGCAAACGCAGGCTCCACGGAAGCGGTCTTGATAAAGTCCTTGAGGTCGTACCACGAGGTGCCGTCGGCGACGTTGGACACAGTAACGCGGTGAGTAGCGACCTTGCGCTCGGGGCGCTCGCTGCGCTCGACCTTGCGGCCCTTGGAGTACTCCACGGTGAGAGCCTGGCCCTCAAAGTCGCGGCCGTTGAGCTCGCTGACGGCCGCCTGAGCCTCATCGACGGTGGAAAACTCGACAAACGCGTAGCCACGCATGACGCGAACGTCAGAAACGTTGCCCGACTTGGAAAACAGGTCCTTGAGGTCGCCCTCAGAGATGTCGAGGCTGAGGGGCCTCACGAAAAGCTTGTTTGATGGTTCAGTGCTCATGACAAAAATTTTTTCAAATTTTTTGGTATTTGAGGTGAATTTTTTTTTCAACTCTGTTCAAAACTAGCAAATTTATAGTATAACTAGCAATTCACTCCTCAACAGCTGCTCCGCGTCCATGCTTTACCAAGCGCTGAGAAGATACGCTCGGCCTGCACGGCCGCCGCCTCAGGCCCAGGCGTCGGCCACCAGCTGGATACAGCGGTTCCGCAGCTACCAAAAGGACGAGAAAAACCGCAAGAAAATTGCCGCCGCGGCGATCGGCTTTTACCTGGTGGTCGGCCTCGCCGGCATCCAGTACCTCAAGGACACAAAGTACAAGGCCCTGGACGCGCCCAATCCGTACCAAAAGGCCGCACCAGCGCCGGGCGGGGTGGTGGAAGCCCACGATACCACGCCTGTGTACGATTCGATCGCCAAGGACTATGACTCCAAGATCTGGCTCGAGGAGCTCACATCGTACATTTGGTGGATGCGGCGGCGACTCATGAAGCAGGTGAGTGGTGATGCGCTCGAAGTGTCGTGCGGCACCGGGCGCAACAGCCCGTGGCTCAACACAACGGCCGTGACCTCGTTGACGCTGCTCGACTCGAGCCACGAGATGCTCGAGGTGTGCCGCGAAAAGTATGCCAAAAAGCACCCCAAGTTCGAGCACATCCAGTTTGTCGAGGGCAAGGCCGAACTTCTCGAGGAGCTCGCTGCCAAGTCGGGCCAGCGGTTCGACACGGTGTTTGAGTCGTTTGGGCTGTGCTCGCACGAGGACCCCGCGGCGGCGCTCAAGGCCATGGGCTCATTGCTCAAACCGGGGGGCAAGATTGTGCTGCTCGAGCACGGCCGCGGCCCGCACGCCTCAATGAACAAGACTATGGACGAAAAGGCCGAGCAGCGCGCCAAGGAGTGGGGATGCCGCTGGAACCTCGACATTGACAAAATCGTCAAGGATTCGGGTCTCAAGATCCAGGATGCTGATACTTATCACTTTGGCACCATCTATTGGTACGTTTTGACCAGATAACTATATACACTAGACTAGCGATGCAGCGGCGATCTTTTCCTTGGCCGCGTTGTCGAGCAGCTGCGCCGCGTCAGGGTATGCTAATGACGCCTCGTACGCCTTGGCGATGCGCGCCTCGTTGATGCCAACCTCCTTGTAGACGAGGGCGGCGAGGCAGTTGCAGTAGCGCGATATGGACTCGCGCACGTTCTCGCTGATGAACCGGTTTGTGTCTGCATAAATAGAAGCGTTAGTGCTGTCCTCGAGCTTGGACGCGGCCGTCTGCGCCTCCTGGGGCGCCGCCTTGCGCACCCACACGTAGCCGTTGACGCCAACAATCATCTCGACGTCGTCCTGCAGCCTGTATACCTGCGTGCGCAGTCGCAGCACCAGCGACGATGGCAGCTTGACGAAAACACCGTCCTTTAGCTTGCCGTACCGCGTGCTCCGCGTGTGCAGCGCTGCACCGCCGTCCTGGTACAGTGACTGCACCTCACAGTTGATCAGGTCGCCCTCCTTGAAGAATTCGCGCATCTGCAGTTCGTCGTCCTCGCTCTTGCGGCGCAGGATCCCGCCCGGCAGGTTGACGGCTCCCAGCAGCAGAACTGCATCCTGCGAGGCGCCAATGTCGAGCTTCCACCTCTTGCTCGAGACCTCTGTGACCCTACCGACGACATGGTCGCCAATCACCGGGATGTACCGCCCGCGGAGGGGTTTTACGCTGAGCAGTTTGTTGACTCGCTCGATGGTGCCAGCGACCGAGGAGTAGGTCATGCCGTCACTCGAGTAGGTGCCATGACCACGCATCCATACCTGGCTGTCTGTGATTTGCTCTCCTGGCGTTACGAGGCCTAGGTCGGGGGCTGCCTCGACATCGCTCATTTCTGTGTCGCTCATGATGACCAAGGGTAAGAGACGAGACAGTCTGTACTATGTATCTATCTTGTACTAATTTATGCTATTGTACTTTTTTTCACGCTTAAAACTACTCAGATCCCCCCACCTAACCCTGAAAAGAATAAATCATCATCTCTATATCGTCAATAAATATTTTTTGGTTTTTAAAAGCATGAGTCGCTTGATTCACTTGATCTGGAGCGACAGCCTGTAGTTGAGCATCGATTGCCTCGATACTGACGACGGGCTTGGCCTCGACGAAAATGTGGAAAATGTGGGGGTAAAGTCGCGCTCTTCGTCGCTCGACACATCGTCGGACTCTTCCATATAGTAATCGAGAACGCTGGGGTATGTGGTAGAAGTAGAGGTTTTGGGAGTCTCGACCGAAACAGACTTGGGGGTGCCAGCGACGTCCTTGAGGTGGCACGCTCTCGAGCAATACATATCAGTACAATCGCGGCACTGCTTGTCGCACACTAGGCAGTAGGTATTGAACACAAACGACATTATTCTTTGGCTTTTGATTAATCCCGCTACCGCGCTGAGGTTTATATACCGCTGCAATGTGTCATATTGTGTCATGCATGCGACTGTCACCGTGCAAATCACGATATCACGTGGCTATGCACAATCAGAGCTCAATCTCAAGATGCAGTGTCACAATGGGCTCAATTTTTGCAGGCATGGATGCTCACAGTGCTAATGGGTCTGCCTAGCTTGTTGGGTCTGGATATTTCGCTTTTCTTGTCCCTCATGCACACGCCGCATGGCGGGAATTTTTCACGTGCCCCACGCGGTACCGTGGGGTTATGGCTTGGGGCCACTCGGTACCGGGTGGTTATGGCGGTTACAACTCGTTTCTAGCTATATTGAGACACGCGAGCCCCTTAGCCCCTCCCCCGCTGCGCCCCTCAGGGTGGCGCCGACCCGTGAGCAACCCCGACCTAGCAACGGTGATCCAGACCCGGGGGGGGGGGTCGAATACGACGAAAATTTCTCAAATTTGTTTTCGTACATAAAAGCTATTTATGCGGTCAAATGGCCCGCGCGACTATGACACTTGTGACACCGCTCGTCACGGAAAATTTTTAAACATCGCACCTTTGCATAATCTGCCCTTGGCGTCAGGCCAGATTCCAAATCAGCTCAACGCGTACGTAAACAGAGTGGGAGTGGGATGTGAGTAGATAGTGGGAGTGGGATGGAAGTAGATAGTGGGAGTGGGATGGGAGTAAATAGTCGGAGTGGCGGGCAAGTCGCAGCCACACAATGCAAACGCAGCCCATCCTCAGCAATCCGTTGAAACACCCATCTAGGGGTGCATGCAGCTACCTTGACCGTTAGCGTTGCTGGCATAATTTGCAAAATATAATCAATTATCGACTGAGACTGTCTCACTTTAGTAGAGGCTCCGAGGAAGCCATTTAATTTAGCCAGGACCCTAGTCCGACCCGTCCAGGCTCTCGGCCTCGGACTCGGACTCGGACTCAGCCTTGTCCTCTTCGGCAGGGGCTGCTTCGCCTGCTTCGGGCGCTTTCTCCGCTTCGCCCTCTTTTTTGCTGGGCTTTTTGCTGCGCTTCTGACTGCGGTTGTACTCCTTGATCTCGTCTTCGTCGACAACCTCAGCAAGCAGAGCATCCAGGTGGTCCTGCTCCCTCTTACGCTTGGACTTTTCGCTCTCGCGCTTCTCATCCTGCTCTTCTCCAATGTCCTTCTCGGTGAACAGCTCTTCGGTCTGGAAAACAGGCAAGCCCGGGCTTTGCTTGGTCTTGAGCACAATTGTGCGCAAAAAGTCTGTACCAAACTCGTTTTCCTCGAGGAACTTGACCACACTGGCCACGTTCTCGCTGATTTGCTTGGGGGTCTGCTCGGTGTGGCCCACCCGTACCGTGAGATGCCTGCTGCCGGGAATTATAACAACCGTACTCTTTTTAATCTTTTCAATAGCGGCCTTGGCCCGGTCCGCGCTGATCTCGTCGTTCTTGTGCACGCGCACGGCCAGCGGCACAGAAAATTGCGAGCCGTAGAACGATTTGCCCAACAGCTTGGGCAGCATCGCCACCACATTATCCTCGGCCAGAAACAGGTCGTAATCGCTCTTGAGCGCCCGGCGAGCCTCAAAGGGCTTGAACTTGCCCTTGAGCTTGCTCACACCAACCACGCGGTCGACAATCTTGTCCTCCTCGGTCTGCAGAACGTCCTTGTACGCCCTCTGGGGATCCTTGACAAAGATGCAGGTTTTGGGGGGCTCTGCGTACACAGAGTGCTTGAGTTCGACAAGCTTGGGCTTGAGGTTGCGCTTGTCTGAAAAATATTTCTTGCCAGTGACAGAGATGAACACGGATTCGGCCTCGGCGTCAAAGAGCTGCGCCTTGTCGCTCTCGTCCTGAGACTTGAGGAATTTCTGGAGGGCGGCAGCCGCCTTTTCGGTTCGTGATTCAATGGTGGCCTTTTGGTTTTTCTTGGCGGCCATTTTTCAGTCTGTGAAAAATAATGAGGTAATATATTTTTTTCAGCCACGGGTCACGTGAAGTCATAATGGTCGGAGCTGGGGCTGCCACAGTGACGCCATTGAGCCCAGAAAGGGGTACGAGGGTGGGTGCACTGGCAGTTGTCTAGTCTTGGGGTGGGCGGATATTCTATAGCTCCGGTCCCCTCCTTCATCGTTCCCCACCTTGCTGCCCCAGCGTTCCAACTCAGCGCTCCCCTCCCAGCACTCTCCTCCCAGCGCTCTCCTCCCAGCACTTTAAACCAAGCACACCCCTCCCAGCGCCTCCCTTATCTCAGTCACGTGTAATGCACGACCATGCAGGCACACCGTGCATCTCTCCTGCACACACACACCCCGCACCACATAGCCCCGCAATATAAACAAATTGCGCACTTGTGAGCGGCTACCTGCTGCAGCCAACACAACCCTGGCGAAACCTAACCACCCCCGCAGTCACTTTGTCTTTGCAGGGATCAGCGCAACTTGATAGCCGAAATCGCCAATCGAGCTGGGACTTGGGCGATACAGACGCACTTGCGATCTCTCGCACTCTAGTCCTGTCAAGCTCACCACAGTGCTAGTGTGTTTTGTGGTCCAAGCCGCATACGTTTTGTGTTGAGGATTCTGGATACCAACTCTGGCCCACTTCGTGGCCTGCTATTCCGATTTATTTTGTGTGTTTACATCAAGAGCTGTACATGAGTTAAACCAAGGTTCAGGCGCCTTCAGTACTAATAAAAGGGTCCATTAATGCGTTTCAATCACCCTATATACAGATACCAGCTGTCGCCAATATCGCTTTAGCTATTAATTCATAAATGACGCTTTTTCAATTGTCTAAACTATGACACCAAAATGGTATGTCCACCTGGGAAATTTGGTTCCATTCGCACAATTGAAATGCTACTCCCACGAGAATTAGATATATACCTCCACATTGACCTGTCGTAAACTATATCCCTGCGTGCGAGCGCGCTCGGCGTGCTCTGCGGCTGCAGACTATTCCATGCGGGCCCATGCATACATGAGCCACGCTCTAGCGCATTGACTCGTGCGCGCAGTTTTCGCGACACGCAAAGAAATCAAATCATATTTTGTTGGATATCGGATGCTGCCTCTCAGATATCCGAGTGGGACACTTGTTGGCACGCCGCCGATTTCGACGGTGCATGAAATGGTATGTACAAGTAACGTGCGACTATCCTCGCTCACATTTTTCGCGGACTGAAAACCACAGACAGTTACATCGCAGACAGATACACTCCCTTTGTTTTTATTTCTTAAAAAAAATGAGTGTACATGCAAGAGCACACAGTGTCTAGACATGAGTCTAGCGACAAGCTGAGGGTATGTTTGAATTTTTTTTAGATTTCTGGGCGGTAATTACAGCTGGACTGCACTTCTACAGGGTGGCTTGAGTGGCGCCCCGCATCGGAAAATAACGGCATGCCTCGTTCAAGCCGTAAAGCGACAAAATCAAAGGTGCAGGTTTAATAAACAGGTTTATCACGCCTAGCAGTATATATGCAAATTTGCAGCGAGCGTTACTGCAGGTACGCATGACGCGTGGCGCATGACGCATTGACTATATATAAGTCATTGGCGAACGACAATGGGCATGTCTTCTGAAAAGCAGGTTTACGAGCAGACCGTAGTGTCAAATCCCGATGTGACTGAGCCCATTAACGAAAAGGCCGATTTGGCAGAGACAACCGCTGGGCCCGCATCTCACGAGCCCGTTGTCAATGCCCCTGAGGCTGCCCCTGCTGCAGAGTACGCCCCTCCTGCTGGTGCTCCTGCTGGTGCTCCTGCTGGTGCTTACGCTGGTGCCCCTGTTGGTGCCCCGGTCTACAATTCTCAGCCCCCCAGAGCGCAGATGTCCTCGTTTGATTTGGTTATGATCATCATCGCCGTCTTTTTCCCGTGCATCCCGATGGCAGTCAAAAAGGGATTCAACAGCAAGGAGTTCTGGGGTAGTCTTATTCTCATGCTGCTGCTGTTTTTCTTTTTGCCCGCTATGATCTGGGCGATTTACGTCGTTCTTCAAAACCCCGACGTCAATACGTTTGACCACGAGGCGCAGAACCACCCCCAGGGCTACCCCCAGGGCCACCCCCAGGGCCACCCATAATAGATTAATTAATTGCTCCTGATCCGTGACGACAATTGTCGTTGTGCATGTACATGACGTCAGTGTGCATCAAACTCCCAATTCTGTGCATGAGGCGACACGCTCGGCAGGTGGTGGCGTAACGGCGGCCGGCGGGGCGAGCAAAGGCAAGGCGAGAAGGGGGGCAGGGGAGAGTAGTCTTTGTGAAAATAATTTGGGGCGCGGGCTGCGGACGGAGGGTCAAAGAGGCGGATGTGGCTGAGCGGAGGCGCCGCAGAGCAGAGGCGCCACTGCGTCTAATTACAGAATGCCATTTCGTGGTGTTAGCTTGAGGATGTCGGTGTAGAGCAAATAGCTTGCACAAACTACACAATTCCACTAGCTATAGGTACCTATGCCATGGTCCATGCTTATCGAGGGTGGCGCTCCAGAGGCGCTTCAAAAGCGTCCGCAGCTCACGCACGCACCGTCATGTCGTGCAGGGCCTCTCTCAAGCTGGAGACGCCAAACACGACCTTCACGTCGGGCGACGTTATCGCAGGCACTGCAACCGTCACCCTCGACAAGGACATGGACATTGAGGAGGTTGTTGTCAAGCTGCGGGGTAGGATGATGGTGCGCGTCAGGCACCGCAGGAACGACAGATGGGTGACCTCGGTGAGGAACGTCGACACGCTGTGGGCTGCGCAGCCGGTGTTTCCGCCAGAGCACCTCAGGCGCGGGGGTATGAAAGAGTACACCATGAAGCGCGGCTTCTACGAGTTTCCGTTTGCGATCCAGGTGCCCGGCCACGAGACTGGTCCGGCGCTCTTGCCCAACCTAGACACCTGGCACGGCAAGATCTGGCACACGGTCAAGGTCACGGTGCGCCGCGCGTCCAACTGGAAGGCCTCGACGAGGGTGGAGGTGCCGATCGGGGTGCTGCCCTGCGTCGACGCGCAGCTGCTCAGCAACTCGCCCCTGTCCGAGTCGCGCGGCTCGGTGTCGCTGGTGCGCAAACGCGAGCTTATTCTCGGCGGCAGGCACCCCAAGCTCGAGGCGCTGCTGCAGACCCCCGACTATGGCGCCAACCCGCGCCACGGGCTGGGAGTCGCTCTGGCGCTGCGACGCGACTATCTGATCAAAGACACCGTGCGGGTGACCCGCCTCAGGGTGGTGCTTTTGCGGCACGAGCACTTTCGCTACTCCATGTACCACCAGCACCAGACCCACACCCGCATCAAGCTGGCCGACCAGGCGGTAAATTACGAGGTGCCGTTCAAGGAGAACACCGTTGATGTGTCGCATCTGCTGGCGCAGGTCGCGCTGCCGCTCAACACTGTTCCGTCGTTTCGCTCAAACTACATTGATATTAGCTACCAGGTGCTCATCACCCTGGAGGTGGAAATGGGCAAGGCGTCGCGCGGGCTCGACGTGGGCGGCGGCCTGGTTGTGCAGTCGCCGATGGTGCATCAGCACGCGGGCCCGGTGAGCCTACCGCTTACTTTCCAGGTCCCGTCACTATGAGCAAGCTGCTGGGGCAGTTTATTATTAGTTTAGGCCCCAGGGCGGGCCCCGGGGCGGGCGCTGGGGCGGGCGCTGGGGCCGAGGCGCTCTTTAGCCAGCGGCACCGCGTCGTGCAACGCGCGCGCGCCGCCTACGCGGCGGGCGATGGAGATATCGCCGCGCAGCTCGGCCACACCGGCCGCCAGCTCACGCTGCAGGCCCATCGCGCCCGCTGGGAGGCCGCACGCCAGACATTCTGGCGGGTCAACGTTGGCTACGACATTTACAAACGGGTGGACCTGCACGGGCTGCAGGTGGGCGAGGCGCTCGGCGTGCTGCGCGCGCTGCTCGACCACACAAACTCGCTAGAGGTCATCACCGGCGTCGGGGAGGGCCGCCTGCGGCACGCGGTGCACCGCTTTTGCTGGCAGCACAGCCTGCGCTGGCGCCAGACCAACCGCGGCGCCGGCCGCCTAGAGGGCAACCTAAAGGGCAGCCTAAAGCTTGGACCGCAACGACCAAGCGGCAAGCAGCACGAGGATGATGGCTAGGCGGCCCACCATCCTACGCTGAAAACTTTTCTTGACGTCGCCCTGGCGCGGCCACCACACCCCAAGCGGCACCATCATCTTTTGAATGATGCCCTGCTTCTTGGCGCTGTACGGCGGGTACCGCACGCCAAGCACCCCCTCAAGCAGCTTGGGCTGGTCCATCGCGGGCCGCGCG
The DNA here is from genome assembly GCA_030562575.1 of Wickerhamiella parazyma. Taxonomy (NCBI): domain Eukaryota; kingdom Fungi; phylum Ascomycota; class Dipodascomycetes; order Dipodascales; family Trichomonascaceae; genus Wickerhamiella; species Wickerhamiella parazyma. Next base: position 80,718 of record JAKTZS010000012.1, read on the forward strand.
TGCGTGAACGCGTCAAAGCCAAACTTGCCGTGGTACGACCCGGTGCCGCTCTGGCCAAACCCGCCAAACGGCAGCACGCTCGTGGCGCCGTGCATCAGCGTGTCATTGACCAGCACCGCGCCCGAGCGCACGCCGTTCTTGAGCAGCTCAATCTCGCGCTTGTTGCTGCTAAAGATGTAAAACGCCAGCGGCGTGTCGTTAACCTTGATCAGCGGCAGCGCGTCCTCGGCCTTGGAGATAGTCACAATAGGTAGCAACGGGCCAAACAGCTCCTCCGCCATCAACGGATCCTGCAGCTTGACGTTGGACACCACCGTCGGCGGGAAGAACCTGCTCGCCGCGTCGGGCTGGCCCCACTGCAGCTCGACCTTGCCGTTGGTCGTCTTGACAAGGTTGTTGGCGCGCTCCCACAGCCGGTCGCTCACAATGTGGGTGTAATCGGTCGAGTCCTTGGTCAGGTTGGGGTACATGCGCTTGATGGCCGCCTTGAGGTGGTCGATAAACTCCTGCTTGACTGACTCCTCCACGAGCACATAGTCGGGCGCAATGCACGTCTGGCCGGCGTTGACAAACCGGCCCCACGCCACACGCTTGGCTGCGATCTCAATGTTGGCGCTCGCAGTCACCACCACGGGCGACTTGCCGCCCAGCTCGAGCAGCACCGGCGTCAGGTGCTCGGCCGCGGCGCGCGACACAATCTTGCCCACGCCGGTCGACCCGGTAAAGCAAATCTTGTCAAACTTCTCCTTGAGCAGTACTGTTGTCTCCTCGACGCCGCCGGTCACGGTCGCAAACACGTGCGAGGGCAGCGCCTGCTCAAGCACGCGAGTGACAGCCTCGGACGCGTGGGGTACCATTTCGCTCGGCTTGAGCACAACGTGGTTCCCGGCCGCGATCGCCGCCAGAATAGGCGCCACCACGCACAAGTAGGGGTAGTTCCAGGGCCCAATCACGAGCACAGTACCATAGGGCTCCTTGGTGAGCCGCGGCGAGCTGAGCGACGCCTTGATATCGAACGCGGCTTTGGTGGGCTTGGCCCATTTATCCACCTCGGAGATGGCCACCTTGAGCTCGTCCAGGATGCCGGCGAGCTCGAGCAGCTTGGTCTCGGAGGGCGCGCGGTGCAGATCTTTTTGCAGCGCCTCGCACAGGTAGTCAGAGTTGTCCAGCACGGCATAGTAGAGGTTCCGCAGGAGGCTCTTGCGCTCCTTGATGGGCAGCGCCACGCCGTGCCCCTTGGGGCGGGCGCTCGCCACCAATTGCGGGATTGAGTTGACAGGTGTGAAACTGCGCACCTTGAGCGGCTCGTGAATCGCGAAAGACATGTGCTGGAGTCCGGAGGGGGGGCACAGCTGGGTTATATATGCATGGCCCGAAGCCCTAACCCATGCCGATGTGGGGGTGGTGGCCTGCATGCGCGTTGCATGCGCGCGGCCCGCTTCTAATACTGTTTAAAAGAACTATTTGAAACCAGACTGCACCAACTTGGCGATCGTTTGCAGCTGGATGTTGCTGGTACCCTCGTAAATCGTGCCAATCTTGGAGTCGCGGTAGAACTTCTCCAGGGTCTCCTCGCGGGTGAATCCAACTCCGCCCATCCAGTCAACAGCGGCGCTGGCGGCCTTTTGTGCAATCTGAGAGCCGTAAAGTTTGGCCATTGCCGCCTCCTTTGTGAATGGCTTTCCCTCCTCCTTGAGCCGGGCCGCATTGTACAGCAGCAGCCTAGCGGCCTCGATCTCGGTGGCGATCTGGCCAATCTGGAATTGCATGCCCTGAAACTCGCCCACGGCCTTGCCAAACTGCTTGCGGTCCACAGTGGTGTACTCAACCGCACGGTTGAACGCGCCCTGGGCAAGGCCGACCATCTGGGCGGCGATGCCGATACGGCCCTCATTGAGGCACTCAATTGCAATCTTGTAGCCCTTGCCGAGCTCGCCGAGCACGTTCTTCTCGGGAACAAACACGTCGTCAAAGTTCAGCACGCAGGTCGAGCTGGCGCGGATACCGAGCTTCTTCTCCTTCTTGGCGATCTGCACGCCCATGTCCTTGTCGACGACAAACGCGGTGATGCCGCGGTAGCCCTGGCTGGGGTCGATGTTGGCAAACACAATAAACGCATCGGCCTCGTACGAGTTTGTGATCCACATTTTCGAGCCATTGAGCACGTAGCCGTCGCCCTTTTTCTCGGCTTTGGTTTTGAGCGCAAAAGCGTCGCTTCCCGCGCCGGCCTCACTCAGGGCAAACGAGCCAAGGCGCGACGCCGCGAGCTCGGGCAGATAGCGCTCCTTGAGGTCCTGCGAGCCCCAGCTGCGGATACAAGTGTTGACCAGAGTATTGTGCACGTCGTTGAGCACGCTCACGCTCGGATCAACCTTGGCCAGCTCCTCCACAACGAGGATTGCCGAGGTGAAGCTTGCGCCGGCACCGCCGAGCTCCTCGGGGGTCTCGATGCCCATGAGGCCATTCTCAAACATGGCGGAGATAACGTCCTTGTCCATGTCCTCCTTTTCGTCCATCTCGCGGACCTTGGGGCCGACTACTTCCTCGGCAAACTTGGCCACCGACTCGCGAAACATGTCCTCCTCCTCGCTGAAGGTATTGAGGGAGCTAGCATTGCGGCGCATGAGCAGCGGCGCGCGAGCGAGCGCCATGCGGGCGCACGTCTGGGGGCGGGCTGCACGAGAGAGGCGAGACAGCATTGGGAGGGCATGTGGGCTCGCGCTGGTTATATATACATATGCACAAGGGTTGGGGTTAAGATGTGGGGTAACAGCCGAGAGCTGGTTTCGAGGGCCCCAGGGGGCAGCTGGGACCCGCGAATGGCTAAAAAGGCTTGATGGATTGTTATAGTGCAAATACGACCCCGGGTACTGCGAGGCTCGAGCTCATGCGGCAACCACCAGCATGTGATCGCAAGCCGAGCCGCCAAGCTGACGCTACAAAGTTCCTAAACAGACGCTGCAAACAGACGCTGCAATCCAACGCAAATCCATCACTCATAACTATCTACACACGGTGCCTATCACCCTTGGCTACATGGAACGGCGACCAGATACCACGCACGCTGGGCGTCGTACTCTCGACAGCACGCTTATACTTTTCAAGCTTTTGCCCTGACGAGTTTTTGAGCAGAGCGATCTTTTGCGCGATCTTGGGCGCGTCAAAGTTCCGCACGCAGATCGCCTTGGACCGGCCGTCTGGGTAAAACCCCTGGACAATCGGGTGGCCGCTCTCCTCGCGGACCTTGAACTCAATCTCGGGGTGCTGCTGGGCAATGGTCCTGAGCTGTGTGCGGAGGAGATCACGCATGCCGCGCGAGGAGCCTCCCCAGTTGCAGTACCGAAGTACGATTGCGGAGCACGGCTGCACAAACAGCCCGAGCCCATTTTTCACCCGTGATGTGACCTGCTGTGCTGGTTTTAGGGGCATTCTTAAATTTGGTCTCTGAAAAAAGTTTAGGTAATGGCCAAGCGAGAATTTGAGGAAATCGAGGTGGACGTTGATGCGCCCGTTCCCAAGTCCAAAAAGGAGCTGCGCCTGGAGAAAAAGGGCAAATTGGTCGAGAAGTCCGCCCCGCAAACCGCAAAGCCCAGCAACAAGCGCAGCGAGTTCGGGGTGTGGATCGGGAACCTGCCGTACAGCGTGGAAAAGCCCGACCTAATGAGATTCATTGTGAGCCAGACAGGGCTCGAGGAAGACGCCATCACCCGTATCCACCTGGATACCACAAAGGGGTTTGCCTATGTCGACACCCAGACGGCCGACCAGGCCCAGGCGATCAAGGTGCTCAGCGAGCAGGAACTTGGCGGCCGCAATATTCTCATCAAGGACTCCAAGTCGTTCAAGGGCCGTCCGAGCAAGGAGGAGCAGGAGCAAAAGAACCCGCCGACGCGCATTCTATTTGTGGGTAACCTTGGCTTTGACACGACCGACGACCAGCTGGAGCAGCACTTTCAGCACTGTGGAGAGATCCAGCGGATCAGAACGGCCACGTTCCAGGACACTGGCAAGTGCAAGGGCTTCAGTTTTATCGATTTCGTCGAGGTGGACAGCGCCAAGGCCGCACTGGGCGACAAGCGGTGCAAGCGCCTGAACGGGCGCGCGCTGCGGATGGAGTACGGTGAGGACCGGTCGCAGCGCAAGCCAAAGCGGCTGGAGGGCGGTGAGCAGCGGCCGGAGCAGCAGCAACGGCCGGAGCGTCGCGACGTGCAGGAGCCTGCAGCTGCATATGCGCCTCCCGCAGCATCTGCTCCCCGCGACCGCAAGCGCCCCAAACCGACCCCCGGCCAGGCCCTTGCCAATGCGCAGCGCCAGCGCGTGAGCGCAGCCCCCAGTGGCAAGAAAATTACCTTTGACTAGCCAGCAGCACACTCTAATTTTTTATATATTGAAAAATCCCAACAAGTTTTTTTTGTCAGCCCTGTCAAAATGTCAGGCTACACCGTGCTGGTGGTCCTGTTTAATGCGGTGTTTTCGATCTTTTTCCGGGCGATCCAGGTGCGTGGTAGCTATAAAATCCCCCGCGAGGGCCCAGTGATCTTTGTGGCGGCCCCGCACGCCAACCAATTCGTTGATCCCATGATGATCATCATCAATTGCTGGCTGATTGCGCGCCGCAAGGTGTCATTTCTCATTGCCGAGTCGTCTTTCCGGCATCCCGTGATTGGGCGGCTCGCGCGGATGTCCAACGCCATCCCTGTCGGCCGTGTCCAGGACACGGTCGTCGAGGGCCGTGGCGAGATCACTGCGGACGGCACGCGCGTGTCTGGTCGGGGCACGCGCTTCTCCGAGCAAGGGTCGCCGAACCACTATGTTGTACTCGGCGACGAGCGCGTGGCGATCGCCCGCGTCGAGTCCGACACCTGCCTCGAGCTGGTCAAGCCGTTCAAGAGCGATGCGGCGCTGGCCGCGCTCGGCGGGTACACCAGCTACAAGTTCGCTGCCAAGGTTGACCACAAAAAGACCTTTCAGCACGTCTTTTCGCACCTGGCCGACGGCGAGTGCATCGGCATCTTCCCCGAGGGCGGCTCGCACGACCGCACCGACCTGCTACCAATGAAGAACGGCGTGAGCATCATGGCGCTCGGCACGCTCGCGCAGCACCCCGAGCTCGAGCTCAAGGTCGTGCCGGTCGGGCTCAACTACTTTCACCCGCACAAGTTCCGCTCGCGCGCGATTGTCGAGTTTGGCACGGGGATTACGCCCTCGCGCGAGCAGGTCGAGCGCTACAAGCGCGGCGGCGACGAGGCGCACGAGGTGGTCAAGGAGTTTCTCGACCAGATCCAGGAGACGCTGCGCAGCGTCACCGTGTCGTGCCCCGACTATGAGACGCTGCAGCTCGTACAGGCGTGTCGCCGGCTTTACCGGCCCCAGGGCGGTCACCGGTACCCGCTGAGCCTGGTGACCGAGTTCACGCGGCGCATGGTCAAGGGCTACGAGCTGTACAAGGACGACCCCAAGATCATCGCGACCGGCGCCGAGATCTTGAGCTACAACAGGCGCCTGCACGCGCTGGGGCTGCGCGACCACCAGGTCCCGACGACGCGCGTGTCGCAGGTCGAGCTGCTCGGTCGGTTCGTCTACCAGCTGCTGTACGCGGCGATGCTGCTGCTGCTGTGCGTACCGGGATTTTTGGTCAACATCCCGCTATTTATTGCCACTAAGCTCATCTCGCGTGCCAAGGCCGCCGCCGCGCTGCGCAAGTCCACCGTCAAGGTCAAGGGTCGCGACGTGATCGCCACCTGGAAGGTGCTGGTCGGGTTGTGGTTCATCCCCACCATGTACACGTGCTACTCGCTGGCGGCCGCGCGGTACATTGGCGGGTCCTTGCTCTATCGTGCTTGGGTCTTTTGCCTCGTGTACGGTATCCTCATTGCCGTATCGAGCGCCTCGATCAAGATCGGCGACTCGGGCGCAGACAATTTTAAGCTGCTGGTGCCGCTGTTTATGGCCCTGTCGCCACGCTATAGCGAGAAGCTCGAGGAGCTGCGCGGCCAGCGCCAGCAGCTCGTGTACAAGGTCACCGAGATTGTCAATGAGATGGGCCCGACGGTACTTGACCAGGAGGACAAGAGCCCGCTGCCGTGGTCGTACAACCAGCCGATTGGGGGGTTCCGGAGAGTCTCGTCCTCGGGCTCCATCAGTGAAGCTGTCACCAACCCTCTTACTCCCACAACCTCAAACACCACCACCTCCACCTCAAACACAAACATCCGCCGCCGTATCTAGCTACTCTGGAGGAATCTCGTCCTCCAGCACTTTAATTAACCTAACCCGGATCTCGTTGCTCGCCGCACCGTGCAGCACGTCGCTCACATACTCGGCCTCCACCTGCAGCTGGACCATCTCGAGCGCGCCGCGCAGCACGCCGACTAGCACGTTCGAGTACCAAAAGTCGCGCGCCCCGGGCTCGTCCGGCAGCTCAACAAAGTCGTTGAGCGGGTTCTCGGTCAGAATCAGCGAGAACTGCTGGTTGTCCGGCGTCCAGTTGGTCACTGTCGGCGTGACGTTGAGAAACATCTTGAACCCGACCTTGGCGACCGCCTCGGCCGTGTCGCGAAAGTCCCGGCACCGCGGCAGCTCGCTCTTGGCCAGCACCTCCTCAATGAGCCGCAGCCCCATGTTGTAGCCCATCTTGTCCAGCTGCGCGTTCACCGCTTCGTAGTTGGACTTGAGGTCTGTGCACAGCTGCGCGACAACCGCCCCGTAGCTTAGAATAAATAGCTCCGCATTCACTTTTTCCATCTTGTGCTTCCACACATCCTCGCCGACCGTGCGGTACCTCGACATGTCAGCCGTCTAGCTAGGTAGTAGCAGTTTATATAGAGTCCCAGGCGTGGGCGTCGCTCACGTCGGGGAGCGCGGTGGGCGCGGGAGCAGCATCGGTGCACGCGTCGGCCCGCACATTGAGGCCCAGCACCCGCGGCAGCGGCGCCTCCTGGTCGGCCAGCTCGAGCATCAAAGTCTTGCCGATAGGGTCAAACGGGGTCGCTCCGAGCTGAGTGGCTGTGCACCCTGAAAAGGATGCAAATACGCTCGTGTTTGTGGGGCCGGCGCCCGCATCCCCCGCATCCCCCGCAGGCCCCTCGCGGTCGTTCTCATGCGCGCCGCCAAACGCTGCCACAACCTGCAAGGACTGCTTGAGCACCCCGTCGAGCAACACAAGCGCCATGTGGAACCGGCTGTCCTCGTACGTGGTCCGCGCAAAGTCGCTGTTGATCTGCGCGTATACCTGGTCATTGCGCAGCTTCTTGGCCTTGGCAGCGCTCAGCTTGGGGTTCTGGATGCTGCGGTCGTACTTCTCGCTCGCCCTCACCTGCTTCTTGTGCGCCTTGCGGTACGCAGGCTCGCACGACCGCACGCTGTCGCAGTACTCGGCAACCCTCCCAAAGATCTGCGTGGTGTCTGCGCTACTCTGCGCCGCCGCAGAGTGCAGCGCAGCCGAACTCGCCCGCAGGTGCTCATGGCTTGCGTGGCCAAGCGCACCAAACTGCTTGGCCATGTCCTCGGCAGTCTCGCTGAACGCCTTGAACTTGAGCTCCATCTCCTCGAACGTCTTGACTAGGTCCTTGCACTGACGCTGCACGTCCTTGAACGAGATGTGGGTCTTTTCAATGAGCTTGATCTTTTGCGCAGCCCGGATGCGGCGCGAGGGCGGTACATTGACGCCGGTGCAGGCCACCGTCATACCGGTCACGGCGCTGCTGAGAGAGTCGAGTCTTGGTTCCTCCCAGGTTTCGGGGCTCGTGGGGAACATGAATGACGGTTTGTTTGTGGGAACCGTGTTTTATGGGGATGTCGCACCAATGTTGTGGGTGCATCTAAAAGTACGCGCTCAGCTGTGCAAACGCCCCAAGACTTGCTGTTCAATCAATTTCCTTCCATTTAACTCAATTGATACATAGATCATGCAGGCGATACACCTGCAATCGCTTCACCACCTAAGCCTTATCATGCACCTCAACTGGCTCTTTGAGGCGTTGGCTCAATCCCAGCAGATATGCCCACAGCCAGCAAAAATTGTCCCACACCAATCGGGAAATGTCTTCTTCACCCCGCACTACCGCAACTACTCACAGCATCTGCTCTCCGCAGCTGTGCAATGGCCGACCGAGAGCTTTGACGATATGGCCCTGGATCCCAAGCAGGACTCTCGGTTCAATGGCCTTTCTGACTTTCACAACTATCTTTACACGAATTTCCCATTGTGTGCGCGCCAATCCACCACCGTAAATACCTATGGACTCGTGTACACCTTTGAGGGCACAGACCCCTCTAGCAAACCGATCCTGCTCACTGGACACCAAGACACCGTTCCAGTCAACAAAGAGACTCTTCAACAATGGGACTTTGATCCTTTTGGAGGCTACTTTGACGGTGAATGGCTGCATGGCCGCGGCGTTGTTGATTGCAAAAACAACGTCGTTGGTATCCTCGAAGCCATTGAGCACCTCCTCAAGGATGGCTGGAAGCCAAAGCGTACTGTGGTCTGCGCTTTTGGTTTTGATGAAGAAATCGGTGGCCTCAGAGGTGCCAAAGCCCTCAACACTTGGTTACTGGAGAAATTCGGCCCTAGAGCGTTTGAGTTTATTCTCGACGAGGGGTCAGGGCAGCCCGAGATTGATGGCGTCCGCATCATCGGCCCGTTCATTGCTGAGCGCGGCTTGATCGACACCGTGATCACTATAGAGACCCCGGGCGGACACTCGTCGCAACCACCAGATCACACCGGTATTGGCATCCTAAGCAAGCTGGTAACTCTCTTGGAAGCAAATCCCTTCAAGCCCGGTATCAGCGACTACAAGTCACACCCAGCAGCGCGCCTGTACCAGTGCCTGGCTCAACACACAGAGGGGATCCCCGCCAGATTGCGGTCTAAATTCCTCAACCTCAAGCACAAGAATAATCTCAGGGCACTTGTCTCTTATATTACGGACCGAACAAGCTGGATGATTTGGACATCACAGGCAATCGACATTATCAGAGGCGGAGTCAAAATCAACGCTCTCCCCGAACAAGTTCAGCTCACCACAAATTATCGCGTGTCCATCGATAGCACGCCCGAGCAGGTTTATGCGCACGTCGAGTCAATTGCCGCCGAGGTGGCCAAGAATTACAGCCTCGGGTTCACCAGCCAAGACCAACAGATAACCTCTGGCCCGCGGGGGACGCTAACCCTCAAGGCAGATAGAGCACTCCCTGTGGCTCCCATAACTGCATGGGAGGGTGAGCAATGGGATAAGCTCTGTGGCACCATGCGCCATGTGTTTGAGGATTTGGTCCCTGGCGGACCCTCTGTAGTCGCACCATCCGTCATGTCTGGGAATACCGACACATCGCACTATTGGTCTCTAAGTGATTCAATCTACCGTTACTCGCCAGTATTTGCTACGGACGCCGCAAACAAGCACACTGTCAATGAGCGGCTCCGGCTCGACGCGCACCTGGGTGCCGTGGCGTTCTACTATGAGCTGATTTTGAACTTTGATAGCTAACAGTTTTTAGTCTTCTAGCGACTCGATCAGTTCCTTGTAGTCACCTGCACCCAGCCTCTGGGCCTTTCTGAGCAGCTTCACAGCCTCTGCATAAATCTGCTTTTGCTCCTCGCTCTCATTCTCGGTGACATTAGCAATACTGATTTTGGCCTCTGCAATCTGTACATAGATCTGTGGAGTCTCATCACTCTGAACTTTTTGCAGGTACTCGATAGCCTTGGCCAGCTCGGTCTTGATCCGAGGCACGAGCGGATTGCTGAGGTCGAGGCCTTCATCATCGTTATCATCGTCATCGTCATTGTCTTCCTCCTCGTCATCTTCGCCCATCATTTCGCCAAAGGCGTTTTGGCCAGTGGCAAGGTGCAGCTCGCCCTGCCCCTGCCATGCGAGTTTTTGCGCTCTGAGATCTTTAGAAGACTCTAGCTTTGGCCATTGCTTGGCTGACCATTTGAAAAGCTTCTGCGCAAGCTTATTACCGCCCGGCAGCGATTCAATAGACACCGCCAGCTGCTGCAAAGCAGTGACTGCCTCGGCGGTGCGGAAGTCGTCTCCGCCCATTGACGCATCCACCAGAGACTTTGCCTGCTCAATAAGCTCGGTACTCTCTTGCGCAATCTTTGCGCGCTTTTTGGAACCCTTTGAGGTGCGCATCTGCTCGTCAATCTTGGCTACGAGTGCAGCTGCTTTTGCGGCCTTGAGCGGCGCATAGCTCTTATCCTCCTCGAGCCCCTCGTCCAGACGATCAATGGCGGCCTCAATAAACTTGTCTGGAGTCTCGCCCTCAGCCACATCCTCGGAATCATCCTGGAAACTGGACAGGAGCAGCAGCGCCAAACCATAGCACATGTGAAACTTGGCAGGTAGACCCTTTTGACGCTCCCTGAGCAGCCCGTCACACTCGTGCACAATACCCATGGCCATCTTGGGGTTAGACTTGGCCGAGTTGTCAAAGGTCTTGAACAAGCCGTAAATTTCAGCAAGAGCCTCGTCCTTCTCCTCCTCGTCGAGGTCGATGTTGATATCTGCCTCCTGCTTTTCCGTCTTGGGGAGCTCCGCCTCCTCCTCCTCTTGCTTCTGCTTCTTGGCCTTTGCCGATTTCGCCAGTCCGAGCGGTCGTTTGGCCATGTTTGTCTCTTGTCAGATTCGTGATTATCTAATTTTTAATTTGCAGTGGCTCCACCGCTGCAGCTGCAGGGCAGCGTGCATACAGACGCATGGCCTGCATATACGACACGTGACCTTGCGTCACTGGGGCCAAAAGAGTCAACCGGACAATTCCCAAACTCTGAAAATTTCACTCGCCAAAGCATGGGACTCTTGTCGACACTAGACATTACTGGGCAGCACGTTCTTATTGTGGGCACGTCCAAGGTCTGCGCCCGTAGAAAACTCATTGTAGAGCAGTGCGGAGGCATCCCCATCCTGCAGACATCGGCCACCATCGAGGATATCTCCAGCCTCGGCCGCAAGGACGTGGACGGCGTGGTTGATTTGTGCTTTGTTGGCGTAGATGGCTCCGAACTAGCCATGGCGAAGGCCTTGTCGAGCGAGTGCAAGAGACTCAGAGTTCCTGTCAATGTGGCCGACCACCCCGAGCTCTGCACCTTCAGTCTGCCCTCTCTTTATCAAGACGGCTTCTTTCAGCTGGGAATCTCGACCGGAGGCATGGGGTGCCGCCTGGCCAATCGCATCAAGCGGATTGTCATTGCCAGCCTGCCGCAGAATATCGGCGAGATTTGCAAAAATGTTGGCCAGATGCGTACCCAGCTTGGCTTCTCAGTGGTCGAGCCCACTGGGGCGTGCGAAGTAGACTCCAACGACGACGACGCCGAGCAGACAATTCAGTTCAACAAGCTCGTCGAGGAGTCCAAGGACGACCGTCCACTCAACGTCAAGAGGCTCAAATGGCTGTCTCAAATGGTCGAATACTACCCGCTACCCAAACTTGGCGAGATTAAAATCGAGGACCTTAGCGACAGCGCCCCTTCGAACGCCGTTCCAGAGCCCGAGGAAAAGGCAGGTCACATATCGCTCGTGGGCGCCGGCCCAGGTCGCGTGGGGCTGCTAACCACCGAAGCTTTGGGCGAGATCAAGGCTGCAGACTTTGTGCTTGCCGATAAGTTGGTGCCTCAAGAGGTGCTCGACCTGATTCCCCACCAGACCCCCGTGTTTATCGCGCGCAAATTCCCCGGAAATGCTGAAAAGGCACAGCAGGAACTGCTGGAGAAGGGCCTGGAGGCAGTGCAACAGGGCAAGCACGTTGTGCGCCTCAAGCAGGGCGACCCGTACATCTACGGCCGTGGTGCCGAGGAGCTGCTGTTTTTCAAAGAGCACAATGTCAAGGTGAATGTGTGTGCCGGCATCTCGAGCGCTCTGGCAGCCCCGCTGCTGGCAGGAATCCCAGCCACCCACCGTGGCTACGCCGACCAGATCCTGGTGTGCACGGGCACGGGCAGGGCAGGAGCCCAGCTCCAAGCGCCAGAGTGGGTTGAAAGCCGCACCACTATCTTCTTGATGGCCCTGCATCGTATCAAAGAGACCAGCCAGATCCTAATCGACGCAGGATGGGACCCTAAAGTACCCTGCGCAAGTATCGAGCGTGCTGCGTGCCCCGGCCAGCGCGTTGTGAGGTCGACGCTTGACACTATTGCTGAGGCGCTCGAGGAGCTCGGCTCAAGGCCGCCAGGACTGTTGGTGGTTGGTAGGGCCTGTGAGGTTATCCAAAAGACCACTGAGCGCTGGGTTGTGGAGGAGTAGAGCATTAAAATATTTATTTGATAAACTGTACGTCCAGTCTCGAGGCGAGCTTCACGTTTAGCGCCCATGCGTGCACTGGCTCAAGCGGCAGCTCGGGCCCAGGCTCGATGGCTCGGAAATGCTGCAGCAACCGCACCCACGTGAGTGCCAGCTCATTCATGGCAAACTGCTGGCCGAGGCAGATACGCGGCCCACCATTAAAGGGGATAAACGCCCAATTGGGCACGCTGTTTGGTTCCATCCAGCGCTCAGGCCGGAAAACGTGCGCATCCTTGCCCCAAAACTTTTCCAACCGGTGGAGCGTATATGTCTGGTACGAAACGGGGGTTCCCCAAGTCACCAGAACGGGCTCGCTCTCATCCGGACCGCCGCCTCTGGGTAGGAGAGTATCGCGATTTGCTGTGCGAAAGTTGAACGGTACAGCCGGTTCCAGCCGCAGTACCTCATTGATCACAGCATTCAGGTATTTGCACCCGCGAAGCATCTCAAATGTGATGGGCCGCTCCTCCTCGGCAGGGCCAAACTCGTCCAATACGACCGCCCGCAGCCTCTCCATAACGCGAGGGTTGCGCGCCAAGTAAAAGCAGATAAATGTCATGGTGGACGCGGTCGTGTCGCGCCCGGCAATCAGCAAATTAAAGATCTGGTCTCGGATTTGGACCGGGTCCTGCGTGTGCTTGGCCAGCTCATAACTAAACACATAGCCGTTGCAGCTCTCACCTCGTGCCTCGAGTGCCTTGGCCACAAACATATCCACGACTATGCGGGCCCGTTTGATGTGCCGCCTGAATTGGGGCCCGTCCACAAGGAAAAAAAAGGGCCCCCATATGGCTCGCTGCACCGATATATGCAACATATAGGCATAGGACTCTACAAATTCCTTTGACGTCACGCTCTGACCCTTGAATTGAAATGACTTGAGCTTGCCATCGATGGGCTCGTCAAGAGTATTGAGCGACTCGCCAAACAAGAACTCGGTGGAGGTATCGATTGCCAATTGGTGAAACAGCGGCTGCGCGTCCACAACCCCGGATCCTAGCGCCTTGACGAGCTTGTTGGCGTGCTCGGTGACGGACCCGAGCTGGGAAAGCTGGTCTCTCGAGAACTGGGGCCGCAAAAGGCTGCGCGAATGCTTCCATTCCTTGCCATTAGTTGTAAAGATTCCCGCTCCAAAGGCTGGACCAAGGTGGTACTCGCGCAGCCCCAAGGTATAGTCCTTGAATTGGGTGGACAAGACCGTCTTGATGTTTTCTGGATCAACGGTATTTATTGCCCAATGAAAGATCCTTTGTTCGAAAATGGTTAATTTGTTGGTTTCTGTCTGGTGCGTTTGCAGGGTTTCGAGCATTTTGTGCTGGCCAAGGCTCTTGATGAGCCGGGCAGTAACTGGGATGCCAAACAGCGGGTGAAATCGTGCAAATGGCACAGAAGTGCCCTTGATCCAACTGCGAATGCAAAAGGTAAAGTAGTAGAGGGTTCCCGAGCTGATGCTCATGAGCACGAGCACCCACACCATCCAGTGCGAGGCACATGCCTGCAAAAATCCCAGGCCTTTGAGGGATTTCTCGATAAGAGCTGAGCGTGCGACCACCCAGGGGCCGTAACTCGGTTCCATATATAAAATCAGATGAGGTGTAATGACCAGCCACCACGAGAGCCTACAAAAAAGCCTACAATCTCCAACGACCCTACACTGACATAATGGAAGAGCCGCGACGCATGGCTCAAGAAACGGCGCTGGGCTACGAGCTCGACACGATCACACTGCGCGAAATTGCCGCTGTGCGCTATGTGCGGCACCACGAATGGCTGCACGACGTAGTGGGCACTGCCATCCCGACCGACCGTATCCTTCCGCCAAAGATCGAGACCACAATGACCGAGGCGGATCTCGACAAGCGGTTGGCCAAAGTTAAGGCGGAAGTTGCCGAGCTCAAGCAGCAAAAGGCCGCTGGCTGGTCCAGCAGCAAGAGCAGCAAGTCGCAGCTTTTGAGCGAGGAGATCAGCAACCTACGCGACAACATGGACGCCGAGACTGCGCAAAAGTCACAGGAGCGCGTCGAGAAAGAGATTGGAAAGGTCCTTGTGTCGCAGGGTCGGCTCAACCCTGTGCCTTTCAACGAAGACGGCATGGCCGATATTTAAAAGGAGAGAGAGGTATAATAAAAAGTGAATATTTAGTTTAGCGCACCGATAGCCCTCACAATGTCCAGCAGCTTGTTGTGGATCCCCAGCTCGGCAAACGCAGAGTACTGGTACACGCACTCGACGAGGCTAATGGTGATCTCCTTGCGCTGGGCGGTGATGATGTGGATATGCTCGCCATTATTAAATAGGACGATCTTGTTGTGGTCGTCAAAGTTGAACTGCACCGTTCCGTCGCTGAGCACAAACATCATGTAGTGGTTTCCGCGCTCAAACATTTGCACAAAAACGCCGTCGCTCGACTCGCTGCGGCTACGGTGCTCGGCGCTTGAGTGCCCGAGGCGCTCCTTCATGTACCTGTGACCAAACTGCACGGCCTCGACCTTTTTTTGCAGCCCCGGGGTGCTGAGACTCACATGAGGGTACACGCACACGGCGTTGTGGCCGTCATCGTCGGCGCTTGCATAGTAGGTGTATGTCTCGTGGATGGGGTCCAGGCGCATGCTGGTGTTGTCCTTATACTTCATTCCGATACCGCCGTCGTTGAGGCCGTAGCTGAGGCCCCACACCTCAGTAAAGTCTGCCCACTTGGTCAAAAAGATTGGCTTTGTGGTGGCCTCACGGTAGCGCGGGCGAGGAGTCCCGTTGTTGTAGCCCTCGATGATGGCCACGAGCCTGGTGTGGATACCCTCGAGGCTGTGGCGAATGATGCGGCCCACCTCGCGGCGCTGAGGGCCCGCACGTGCACTACTGCGCTGCGAGTTTGTGCGCTGGAGCTCGTCACTGTTGTTGCGCATCGCCATTGTAGCTGCCGCGTTGGCGGCACTGCCGTAGGTGCTCAGGGGACGGCGTCTCTCTTGGATGGCACGCGGGGTATAAGAGCTGCTGGGTGCACCAAAGTCGGGCTGCTTTGTCGAGGTGCGCAGTGCCGGGACGGCGGCTCTAGCGCCCCACTGGTTCTCAGACTCGCGCGACTTGAAGCGGCTGCCACCGCGCGATACAATCGGGCTGTCGTGGGCAGCCTCGGGCTGCTGCTGCTGCTGGTCGCTGTTGATCATTACGATCCTGTACTTGTCACGAGTGCTGGGCGGGCTGAGCGTCGCAGGGAGAACGTGGTGGTCGTCACTGACGTCGGCCTTTGTGACCGGCTCGATGGACGGCTGCTGCGGCTGGGGCATGACGAGGCCAGAGGAGATCTTGAGGCTCGAGAAGTTGATCTGCGACTGCATCTGCGTGATCTCAAAGTGCGGGCGCACGGTTAGCGCGCTCATGGGGACGCTGGCTGGGAACTGGCCTCGCACAAACCAGGTGTGGTCAAGAATCTGGGCGATGCTCGGGCGCTGGGACGGGATAGGGGAGAGCATGGCACGGATCAGGGCGATCGCCTCTTGGGACACGCGAGTCTCATTTGGGAAGCGCAGGTCGCCTCGCTTGATGCGCTCGTAAATGACATTGACGTCGCGTTCCTGGAAGGGCGGCTTGTTGAAGAGCATGGCAAACAAAATAATGCCTAGCGCCCAGATGTCAGTGCTAAAAGTGTGCTCGTGGTTGCCGATCAAAAGCTCGGGGGCGATGTAGTTGGGGGTGCCGCAGATGGTGTAGCGGCGCTGATTCTTGTGCTCGAGGCGGGCGGCAAGGCCAAAGTCACCGATCTTGAGGTTCATCTTGTCGTCAATAAACACGTTTCCTAGCTTGAGGTCTCTGTGAATGACGTTGCGGCCGTGCATGTAGTTGACGGCGCCGAGCAGCTGGACCATAAAGAAGCGCGACTCGGGCTCACCCAGAGTGTGGCGGGCGCGGACCATGTCGAGGAGACTCGAGTTTGTGCACATCTCGAGCAGAATGTAGACGTTGATCTCATCCTCAAAGCAGTCGACAAACTGCACAACGTTGGAGTGAGCCATGGAGCGGTGGATTTTGATCTCGGCAAGCAGCTTTGTCTTTGTCTTTTCGCTCGAGAGTGTGGTCTTGGCGATGGTCTTTGCTGCGTAGAGGGCACCGTCCCTGCGACTATTGACCTGGAAGCAGCGCGCAAACCCGCCCTCGCCGATACACACGCCACGAGTGTAGCTCTGGCCCTTGAGGTTCTGGATAAGGGATGGGGGAGTCTTGCACATTGCGCTCAACTTTTCACGGCGTTTGGGCTTTTCCCTCTCCTTGAGGGCAGGCTGCCGCTGGACATTATCGTTGATCTCACCACCAAACGCCCTAGTAGGAGTTTTGAAGACGTTCATGAGGGTGACTGGTGTATGAGGGTGAAGGGTGGTCTTGTCAGATGTTATGATTGTGCAGTGCATGTTGTTTACACATTTCCTAATTGGGAAGAGGATACAATAGAGCAAAAAAGTAGCTAAAATAATTTAAAGTGTGTGTGGGTTGAAAGGGTTGTGTATTTTGGCAAACAAACTCCATCCTCCTCGGCCAGCACCCACCCCGTGCAGCAACTCTTGCCGGGCCTGCATACCGTTGCATAAATGAAAACAAAACATGCGCCACGCCCGCCGCCACATGTGGGACCCAAAGGCCCAAAAGGCCCAGCGCCAAATGACTCAGCCGGGCCGCGCGCGCCACGAGCGCCACGCACCTCCCACCTTCCCCACATGGACAAACTGCGGTGTAACGGCAGCTGGCGCGAGGTGGCCGAAGTGGCGTCGACACAACAGCCATCGCCCTCTGCGACGCTCGCCTCGGTGGAGGCGCGCGTGAACCTGGCGGAGCACACCGCGCAGGCGGTCTCGCAGCTCCTGGCGGAGATCCCTGCGGGGCTGGGGCCCGAGGACTCGTACATCGCTTCGTGCCTCGAGGCGCACATTCACGTTCTTGGTGGCGACTTCAAGCGCGCATTGCAGGCGCTCAAGGCCACCGAGAAGGTGCCGCCCTCGGCGGCGGGGTACCTGGGCACCTGCTTGATCAAGTCGCGCGCGCTCATGTGCCGGGCATACTTTGAGACTGGGCAGATCTCGGAGGCTATTGACGCTGGGGAGTCGCTAGACATCACAGAGCGGACGCTAAAGACCAACAAGGAGGCCGCTGTGTGGGCGGCGCGCATGTATGCGAGTTTGTACGAGTGCGAGCCGACCGAGCGCACGCGGGGGCTGTATGAGCGAGTAATTTCGATTTCCAAGGTGAGTGAGCGGGTTCCTGCGTTGGATGCGACGAGGGCTCCTGGGCAGAGTAATGGGGTGCACAGCAATGGTATTTCTGCTGGCTCTACTGGTACGTCTGGCTCTGCTGGCACCCCTGGAACCTCTGGAACCCATGGCGCCCCCGGAACATCCACATCTATCCAACAAAACCGCGATACCCAGCTCAAAAAGGAACAGGACTGCGTGGCCCAGGCCGCCGCCTGGCGCTCAAAAGTCACCTTCCAGCAACCGCTGCACCTGCTCGTCCTCAGCAAGGACCGGCAGCTTGCAGAGACGCAGCGGTCCAACCTCGAGATCGCCCTCAAGGACACATTCACGTCGCCGGTGGTGATGCGCCTCTACACCGAGGTGCTGGTGGCGCTGGGCAAGTACGACGAGGTGTTTGCCGCCTTTCGCACATATGTGGCGTACCAAAAGCTGCAGATCCTCAAGCGGCAGAGCGGCGCGCACTGCTCGCCCGATAACGAGGCCGACATGGTGTGGCTGTACGGGCTGATGCTGAGCCTGACGATCGAGCTGCCGCAGCGCGACAAGCACGGTGCCATCAAGCAGTTTGAGCGGGACCTGCTCGAGACGATGCCCGAGAAGGACGCGGCAGCGGTGGCCGCGTCGCACGGCGTGCTCGCGCGCGCGTACGCGTGGCAGGCGCGCAACGCCGTGGGCAACATTTACTACGAGGACCGGTTCCGGCACGCGCAGGAGCACTTTGAGCAGTGCCGGTGGGACATGGACGCCGCCACGGCGCACGCGTGGGCGCTGCACTTGCTCGCGACAAAGGGCCCCAGCGAGGTGTTCCCGGTGGTCAAGGACGCGGTTGCCAAGTTCCAGGACTATTTGCCGCTGTGGCACGTGCTCATCGTGCTGCTCACCGCCGACAAGCAGCTCGGGCTGGCCGAGCAGCTCGCGCAGCAGGTGCTCGAGAGCCCGTCGCTCGACTTTGAGCTGCTGGGCAGCGTGAGCAAGCTATACCTGCTCGAGATCAAAAAGACGCTGGTGGCGATCCTCGAGGCGCGGCACGGTATCGCGGGCGCGCTCGAGCAGCTGCACTCGACGCTCGAGCTCGTCAACCGCATGTACGAGACGGACCTGCAGGTTTCGCGGCCGTCGTCGGCGCCGGCGCACCACAAAAAGCACCACCACATTCTGCGCAGGCGCGACAAGACACTCGACCGCGCGTCGGTGCGCAGCAACAACCAGACGTACCGCCTCAGCGCGACCGCCACCGAGCCCTCGCGCGCGCCCGACGCCCACTACATTGTGGACGTGTGGCTGTGGGCGGCCAAAATGTACACGCGCGCGGCGCTCGAGGACGAGGCGCACGCGGCCATCCACGAGGCCGAGCAGTACGACGTGAGCGCAAGCACCCTGGCGGCGCGCGCGCACATCGCCGCCCTGCAGGACCCGCGTGAGGCATGGCGTGTCTACAGCGACGCGCTGGCGCTCGAGTACGACAACATGAGCGCCGTGATTGGCCGCGCGTACCTGCTCGAGGTGCACGGCGCGGCGCTCTTCCCTGACGAGACGGACCTACTCGAGGCGACCCGCAGCAACATGAGCGCGCTCGAGAACCTCGTCAACCACAGCCCGGGGCGCGACACCCCCGAGGCGTGGTACCTGTTTGGCGCGGCGCTCGAGTCGACCGGCGACGCGCGGGGGGCCAAGGACGCGCTGTGGAAGAGCGTTGCGCTCGAGGAGAAGAACGGCCTGCGGGCGTACGTGCCCTATTTTGAGTATCGTGTAAATATGTAGTGAACTTGCAAAGGCTGCCATGGGGCGCTCCCATGGGAGCATTTGCGCGCTCGCCGACCCACAATCAAGGTCACGTGACCAACCCCCCAAATGTGATGTGATGTGGCACCCGGTCCCCCTCCTCCACCCATGCTGCAGCCAGTCCTGGACGCCGTCGAATTTCTCGCTGCAAAGACCGACCGCCCTGGATTCGACTGGATCTCCTTCCTCAGCGTGCTGCTCGTGGTCAACGACGCATTCGAGCTTACCGTCGACCTCTGCCAGCGCCGGACCCTCGAGATCGACACTATCCCACCCAAACTGGAGGGCAAAGTCGACGCAAAACAGCTCGACCAAACCCGCAAGTACGCCCGTGCAAAGCTCAGCCACTCCATGTGGGTGCGCGCCTACAAGCTGGTTATCAACCTGCTCGCGTACCACGTCTACTTTGCTGCGTGGTCCTGGGGTGTCAGTGAGCGGTTCTGCGCCAGACTCGGCTCCACTAATGAGATCCTGGTGGGCGTGGTCTTCAATAACATCAACGTGCTCCTAGTTGCGCTCATCGACCTGCCCACCGAGCTCCTGTTTCAGTTTGGAGTCGAGGAAAAGTTTGGCTTCAACAAGAGCAGCCTGTCGCTGTTTTTTGCCGACTTTGCCAAGAAACAGCTCGTAGGCATCTGCTTCAACTCGGTCCTGATCGCCGCGCTCGGCTGGATTGTCGACTACTTTGGCAACAAGTTCTTTATTTACGCCGCCCTCTTTGTGGTTGGGTTTGTGCTGGTGTTTTCTGTTTTGTCGCCCATGGTTATCGATCCGCTTTTCAACAAGTACGAGCCGCTGCCCAAGGGCGACCTCAAGGATAAGATTGACGAGCTTGCAGCAAGCCTCGATTTCCCTCTCAAGCACATTTACGTGCAAGACTCGAGCAAGCGCAGCAGCCACTCCAATGCCTACTTTATCGGGCTCCCCTGGTACAAGCAGATTGTACTGTTTGACACTCTGGTGGAGCAGTGCTCTACCGAGCAGATCATTGCCATCCTGGGCCATGAGCTTGGACACTGGAGACTCAACCACATTTCCAAGCACCTCGCCCTCAATTCGACCATCATCTTTGCCCTGTTTGCCCTGTTTGCCTGCTTCATCAACAACCAGAGCCTCTACAGCGCGCTCGGCCTTGCTCAGCCGCACTGGATCGTTGGCTTTTTGGTGTTTTCAGATATTATGGCCCCCGTTCAGGCCCCGCTCAAGTTCCTCCTGACCTACACCATCCGCTCGCACGAGTACGACGCCGACGAGTTCGCCGCGAATCTCGGGCACGGCAGGCAGCTCGGCGATGGGTTGTCGGTGATTGCACTTGAGAACCTGAGTGTCATGCACGCCCACCCTCTCTACGCGGCGTACCACCACTCGCACCCCATCCTCCCCGAGCGCCTAGACGCACTCGACGGCTACGTTGCGGCGTACGAGAAAAAGACTAAATAGACTATTTAGCTCCAATCACCTGGTTGGAAATGTCGGTGCCGTCGTCGGTCTCGGCGCGCAGACCAACCCCGACAAAGCGGTGGCAGTCGGCGTTGGAGTGGTACCGCAGCAGCCCATCGTCGAGACACACCCCAAATGGCTGCGACCCATTTAGAAAGAGTCTGCTGTGATCCAAAGTCACCAGGTTGGTGCTGGCGCCCGCAATGGCGAGATTCACCCCGACTACATTCAGGCCCTGCAGCGTCTGCGACAGGGCGCTAGGATAGCTAAACAAGTGGCCCTGGGAATCGAGGGTGAAATCGAGGTAGGGGCCTTCATTGATGTTTAGCAGCCCCTCGGAGTTGATCTTGATCTGAGTGTCGGGGAAATTCTCAGAGTGGGCAACAAGTCCATAGTGTGGAGTGGAGACGGTGGCACCTCCAGAGGGCGCAGAGAGGGCAATTGAGGCAAGTAGAGCAGAAATCATGCCGCAGGGAACCATGAGTCCGCTTTAAATACTGTTGTTTGCGCCATTCTATTTTTGCGCGGCAAGCTTATTTTCTAAATATAAATAAGGTTATTATCGAGGCTGCCCACGGACTGATTCTCCGCAAAATCCTTGCTCTGTACCCCCATGTAGTTCAAGTATCGTTGTTTATAATCCATGGTGGACCTGGAACTGTCGGCAAGGTGCTTTTACGCCATCACGCTGGCCTGGAACTCGGTCAAGGAGGACGCACCCAACGCTGCTGGCGAGGTCCAGCGCAGCGCAAACTATGACTGGACCCCTGTGCGCAGTCCCCACGAGATCACAAACGGCGATGTCAAACAATTTCAGTGGATCGCCCTGCACACGTCATGGAGCGCAGACAATTTTGCCGATATCCCCAAAATGCACGCCAGCTTGATTGACGCTGGCCACGACTACTCTCGCTACTTTAACGTGTTTGAAGTGTCCTCGGACATCTGCCTCAAACCCGAGGTTTCCTACTTGGATCTTAAAGAGTACCTCTATTCAAATACCCAGGTGATTGAAATGTGGGAAAAGGAGCGCGCCGAGATGTACCAAAAGAACGAATTATAGTATGTACAATGACGTCATAATATGGGCTCTGCAGTAGTGTCATTGTCTTGCTCTGGCTGCTCGGTACGGTCCTTGATGGTCATAATTCTCGCCATGGGCACGCAACGTGCTCGCGTGTACCTCTCTGCTTCTCTGGCCAGCGCGGGCTTTACGTGCACCTTGATTGTACTCACGTGACCCATATTGTGCAGAGTCTTGAACAAGAATAATCGCCGGTTGTTGAGGCTAAAGTAAAACGGCTCCTTTTCAACCCGCTTTTTCTTGCGGCTCCCCTCGTCGCTCTCTACTTCTTCATAGTTTTCAATCACTGTAATGTAGGGAATTTCGTCGATTCGAGTCTGTCCAGTGACAATCTCTTGCAGGGTATCGTTGATCAGCTTGTTGCAGCCTGTAAACTGGGGCTTTATTTTCGAGTGGGTGAAAAAGATCTTTGATGGATCCATTTCCACCAGCGTTCGCCCCGTGTTTTCCTTTTTATTGTGCGTTTGCTTGCCCATGACGTGAGGACAAAAATTGGGCGGGCTGTGCCGCGAGCCTTTGAGGCCAGAGTCCTGCCCTCGACCTCCAGCGTGCTAGCTGGGGTGAATGTCGCCAAGGGACGAGTGCACTCCGGACAGTGACCGATAACCGGGTACGTGGTCGGCCGCTAATCACCAAGTGCTGGGGAACTGATATTCAAAAGAGCCTAGCTGCGCATTGATTTTGCGCCCTAGGTTATACAGTGGTCTTGTCAGGACAACCCCCACAGGCTGCATGAAGACGTGCGTGAGGGGCAGGGGTGGAGCAGTGCAAGCAGGTACCGCAGCTCACTCAAGCACGTCACTTTGGGTGTCTTGGTGCACTGGCTCCGAGCAATGTTCAAGTGGGGGCGGCTGGGGTTCTGCATTGAAGCTCCGTGCAACCGCCTTGCGCGTCTCCAACGGCCCATGGAAAAACTCAGCAGATCAAGTGGGGTGCAAAATTAAACAGAGAAATCTCGCTCGCTCATGCGACCCTTGCAGTAGGTCCGATGTACATGGTGCATTCGTGGGCAACAGAATTGATCATTAGCACCACGTTTCCCACATCAGCCTATAACACCTAATCTCGTGTCCTCCTGAGCCCAGGATGACGCTATATCTGCATTACGCAGTGCGTATCCCTGATAATGCACGAGGTGCATGCATATTGATGCAGACGCTGATGGCATATATGCTGCCGCTGCCCCAACCATTTCAGCAAATGCTTCGCACAGAGTCACCTGCCGAGAGCGACCGCAAAGTCTATGCAGAGAGTGCCCGCTCCAGCGATGTCGAAAAAGGCCACTATTCGGAGCAGGCTATTGGCCGCGGCGGCTTCAAGCAGTTTATCCAAGACTTTAAGCCTGTTGAGTTTGCACAGGCCGACGAGTACGCCTCGAGGGAGGAGAGAGCAGTATTTGGTGCGTCGCACGTCCCCTTCAAGCTCTCGCTCAAGCCACGGCACGTTCAGATGATTGCCATTGGTGGATCTATTGGCGCAGGTCTGTTTGTCGGAACCGGCAACTCTCTCAAAGCTGGCGGCCCTGGTGGCCTTTTGATCGGGTACTTTATTATTGCCATTCTGCTGTTTAGCACAATGACCGCAATGAGCGAGCTAGGCATTCGTTACCCCATGGCCGGTGTGTTTGCTGCGTTCAACTCTCGTTTTATCCACCTTTCATGGGGGTTTGCCATTGGATGGAATTACACTCTCGGATGGTTTATCACTTTGCCGACTGAGCTGATTGCCGCTGCAAACACAATCACGTTTTGGAAGGACGATAATAATGGCGCCGTGAATGTAAACAGAGCTGCATGGGTGGCTCTGTTTTACAGCTTTATTGTCTTTATCAACATCTTTGGCACCCGCGGCTACGGCGAGCTCGAGTTTATCCTATCCATCATCAAGGTCACCACAATCATTGGCTTTATCTTTTTTGGTATTATTGCCTCGGCTGGTCACAACCCAAATCACATCAAATTTGGAACCGAATACTGGCACAACCCGGGAAGCTTTCCCAATGGAGCCAAAGGAGTAATGAAGGTGTTTGTCTCGGCATCCTACGCCTTCTCTGGAGCCGAGTTTGCTGGCCTGGCCGCTATGGAGTCTGCCAAGCCCCACGTTACCATGCCCCGTGTTACCAGGCAGGTGTTTTGGCGTATCATTATCTTTTACATTGTCTCCATCACCATCATGTGCTGCTTTGTCTCTTCAACAGACAAGCACCTTGGAACAGACTCGACTGGTAACTCGTCACCGTTTGTGCTTGCTATTCGTGCTGCTGGTGTCAAGGGCTTGCCCAGTGTTGTGAATACTGTGATTATTCTGGCTGTGCTCAGCGTGGGTAACGCTGCCATCTATGGCAGTACCCGTACGATTGTATCGTTGGCTGCTCAGGGTCACGCCCCTAAGTTCATCCTGTACATTGACCGCCAGGGCCGCCCCATCATTGCCATTGCCATTGCCCTAACTTTTGGTCTGATTGGTTTTGTGTGCGCTGCCAAGGATTACTCCAAGGGGTTCACTTGGCTGTCCAATATTGGTGGTCTCTCGGGTATTCTGATGTGGGGATCAATCTGCGTGTGCCACATCAGGCACCGCCTCGCTATGAAGGCCCAGGGAATCCCGCTCAGCGACCTCGAGTACAGGGCGCCTCTTGGAATCTATGGCTCTATCATTGGTATTATTATCACAGCCGCCGTGCTCGGTCTCAGTTTCTGGGTGGCGCTTTTCCCCATTGGGTCGCATGGCGATCCCAACACAAAGGGCTTCTTCCAGACGTGGTTGTCTGCGTTTATCGTGCTTGGTCTATTCCTCTGCCATGTGGTTTACTTCCGCGACCCCTGGCGCAAGACATCCCAGGTCGATGTTACATCTCACTTGCGCGTTTCCGACCACGATGAGCTGCTGGCCCGTATTGAGAACGACAAGCAGGAGTTCGCCGCCAAGCCCCTCTACTACAAGATCTACCGCGTCTTCTGTTAATTTATTAGGACAGTTTTTAGAGAACTCTTTCACAGTGGGTGCTCGCGAGAGCTATTTGCGTGCTGGGTGTGTTATTGGGCACTCAAAACGAAGGCCTTCAACATCTGCCCTCGTTCCAGGGTTGCCTCTCGCAGGTGCATTTCTGAGCAGTCCCACCATCCCAGGATTAAAGTTATAAGCTAGTCACTGTTCAGCGCTCCATCACATGGCTAGAAATTACGCATGAGAGATAACGCATCATAATATTCCTGATAAATTGGGGTTCGGGTTAGGTGAGCGTTATTATCTTAAATCACGTGATATGTACTATTTTCCACATAAAAGATATCGACTCGCCATGAGTAGCGTTTGAAGACTGAAGTCATTATCATACAGTCGCATGATTCGCGCGCAGTCTCCCGAGCAGACAGACAAGGTTTATGCCGTGAGTACTCAGTCTAGCGTGTCGAATGAGAAAAGTCAATCCACTGAAAGGGGCGGGTTCAAGCAATTTTTTCGCGACTTCAAGCCTGTCGAGCTTCTCCGGGCCGATGAGAATCTTTCCCGTGAGGAAAAGGCCCTTTTTGATTCATCCCATGTTCCCCTGAAGCTAGCGCTCAAAGCGCGCCATGTCGAAATGATAGCCTTTGGAGGTGCCATTGGCGCCGGTTTATTTATTGGAAGTGGCAACTCTCTCCAAGCTGGAGGTCCGGGTGGAATATTAATAGGATACTCCGTCATGGCAATATTCTTGTTTAGTGTGATGTCTGCCTTGTGTGAGCTCGGTGTTCGCTACCCCATGGCAGGCGTGTTTGCCGCATACAACTCTCGCTTCATTCACATGTCGTGGGGATTTGCAATTGGCTGGAACTACACCCTTGGTTGTCTTGTGTCTCTTCCCGCTGAGCTTATTGCGGCAGCAGATACCATCAGCTTCTGGGATAGCGACAATAACGGTGCCGTCAATGTGAATCGAGCAGCATGGGTGGCGCTGTTCTTCAGCTTTATCGTGTTTATAAACATCTTTGGAACCAGAGGGTACGGTGAGATGGAGTTTGTGTTATCAATTATCAAGGTCGCTACAATTATTGGGTTCATATTTTTTGGAATTATTGCCTCTACTGGCCACAACCCAAACCATATCAAATTTGGAACCGAGTACTGGCGCAATCCCGGCAGCTTCCCCAATGGGGCTAAAGGTGTCATATCGGTCTTGGTCTCTGCATCTTATGCTTATTCGGGAAGTGAGATGGTCGCCGTAGCTGCCATGGAGTCTGAAAAACCCCACATTACTATGCCTCGCGTCACTAGGCAGGTGTTTTGGCGTATCATTATCTTCTACATTGTCTCCATTACCATTGTGTGCAGCTTTGTTCCTTCGACCGATGAACATTTAGGAACTGACTCAACCGGCAACTCATCACCGTTTGTGCTCGCCATTCGTGCCGCTGGCGTAAAGGGCCTGCCCAGTGTTGTGAATACTGTTATTATATTGGCTGCGCTCAGCGTGGGCAATTCGTCTGTGTATGCAAGTACTCGTACAGTTGTCTCGCTAGCTGCACAGGGCCATGCTCCAAGGGTTTTCTTATACATTGATCGTAAGGGCCGCCCTGTTGCTGCCACAGCCGTCGCCCTCGCATTTGGTCTCATTGGCTTTGTGTGTGCTGCAAAGAACTACTCTCAAGGCTTCACATGGCTTTCAGATATTGGAGGCCTCTCTGTTATCCTCGTTTGGGGCTCAGTTTGTGTGTGCCATGTTAGGCACCGTCTCGGCATGAGAGCTCAGGGAATCCCGCTGAGCGATCTCGAGTACAGGGCCCCTCTTGGTATTTATGGTTCTGTCGTTGGTATCCTCATCACGGCCATTGTGCTCGGTCTCAGCTTTTGGGTAGCGCTGTTTCCTCTGGGGTCCAATGGGGTACCCAGTAGATCGGACTTCTTCCAGACCTGGATGTCTGCAGTTATTATAATTGCTTTCTTGATCCCTCATCTACTTTACTTTCGCGACCCGTGGCGCGGCTCCTCAAAGGTCGACGTGACTTCTCATCTACGCATCCCCGATCACGACGAACTACTGGCTCGTATTGAGCATGACAAGCAGGTGTACGCCGCCAAGCCCCTGTACTACAAGTTTTATCGCTTCTTTTGCTGAGATTCTAAATACCAGTTAAAATCTTTCATCTGAGTTCTAGGGCTTGGCATTTTTGACACTGGCGCACCGATCTTTAGCGATCCATGGCACCATCCCAAGGCTTGACTGCTGAACGCCAGTGGCACTAGCGGCCCGTATTGAGCGCAAAATGCTCATTTCGCTAGATCTTAAGATCAAATATTTTAGGGCTTCTGCGAGTTTGTCATTAAGCGAGCTCGCTTGAGCTTTCCTCAAGGGGTTGCAGGTGAGCATTTTGAAAAATTGTTGAGGTTGCTAATGGCTGGTAGCACGCAAAACCTGACATCCTCAGCTAGATGCACGTGTTTGCCGAGCATTCTCAATTAAAGCTGCCTAGCCTCCCCGCAAATTGGAATCACGCGCACCTCGCATGCCCCCACATGCGTCAATATGCAGCTCAAACAGGAAAGTGATCGAGGCAACGGATCGACCGTTTTTCCCCCTCGCTCATACCCCACAGTTTTCGATGACCCAAAAGGACCTTGAAAAGTCTGAGAGCCCAGATTCCAGCTATGGAATGGGCTCGGACAAATCGCAAAGTGGGCTCTCAGAGACTCACCAATCGCGTGTGGGAAAATTTTTTAGCGACTGGAAGCCGGTCGCAATTGCACAGCCAGACAACAACTTGACCAGGCAGCAGCAAGCCATTTTTGGCACTGCAGATGTCCCATTCAAGAATTCGCTCAAGGCCCGGCACATTCAGATGATTGCTATTGGAGGCTGTCTTGGAGCGGGTCTGTTTATTGGTACGGGTAACTCGCTCAAAAGTGGTGGCCCTGGTGGCCTCGTTATAGGCTACTCCATCATTGGCATTCTGCTGTTTTGCACAATGACTGCACTCGGCGAGCTGGGTGTACGGTATCCGAGCGTAGGCGTATTCAGTGCCTATAACTCGCGGTTTTTGCACATGTCCTGGGGCTTCGCCATTGGGTGGATCTACGTGCTGTGCTGGCTCGTCTCGCTACCCACTGAGCTTATTGCCGCTGCAAACTCCATCTCATATTGGGCAGACGACAATAATGGCGCTGTGAACGTGAACCGGGCCGCCTGGGTTGCTCTTTTCTGGAGCATGATTGTATTTGCAAACATCTTTGGCGTCAAGGGCTACGGTGAGGTTGAGTTTATTATCTCCTCAATCAAGGTCGTAACAATCATTGGATTTATTATTTTCGGCATTGTAGCCGCTTCTGGCGGTGCCCCTACTCACCAACACCTTGGAGGCACATACTGGCGCGACCCGGGTAGCTTCCCCAATGGAGTCAAGGGTGTTTGCCAGGTATTTGTAACTGCATCATATGCATTTTCCGGCTGCGAGTTTGCCGGTCTGGCAGCTATGGAGACCGGAGCCCCGCACAAGACATTGCCTCGAGCCTCCAAACAGGTGTTTTGGCGTATTGTGCTCTTCTACTTGGTCTCGATTGTGATCATGTGCTGCTTGGTTAGCTCCAAGGACAGCCGATTGGGCACCGACAACAATGGTAATTCATCGCCATTTGTTTTGGCCATCAAGGATGCCGGTGTCAGAGGCCTTCCCAGCGTGATCAATGTTGTTATCATGTTGGCGGTCCTCAGCGTTGGCAACGCCGCAGTTTACGGTAGCACTCGTACAGTAGTGTCACTTGCTGCCCAGGGCCACGCGCCGCGGTTCATGATGTACATTGATCGCCGCGGCCGTCCCGTATTCTGCTTAATTTTGGCTATGGTTTGGGGTCTCATTGGATTTGTGTGCGCCGCTCCTGGCTACTCCAAGGCCTTTTCGTGGCTGTCCAACATTGGCGGTATGGCCTCGCTGCTCACATGGGGCTCCATCTGCGTGTGCCACATCCGGCACCGGATCGCCATGAAGCAGCAGGGAGTTTCCATGGACGAGCTCGAGTACAAGGCCCCGCTGGGAGTCTACGGGTCTGCTGTGGGTTTTGGCCTAACTCTTGCGGTGCTGGGCCTCCAATTTTGGACTGCTCTGTTCCCGTTGGGGAGCGGCAGCAAGGCCGACGCCAAGACGTTTTTCCAGACGTGGCTGTCATTTTGCATTTTGATTGGGTGCTTTGTGCCGCATTTGCTGTGGTTTAGGGACCCCTGGCAGTCGCACAAGGACCTGGACATCACCACCGCCATTCGTGTGGCCGACCCCGAGTTATTGAAGCAGCAGATTGCCGAGGACAAGGCCCGCATTGCCAGCAAAAACTGGGCGTACCGGGTCTACCGCTTCTGGTGTTAGTTATATATGAAACAAGTTAAAATATGTTGGGATAGATGCTGGGAGTTGTGTTGGGAGATGCAAAAGGCACACAGCGCAATCAAGAACCTAGTGCACTTGGCACGCCTAGAGCTTAGAGTTCACCCTGGCGCCGCCTCTGGCGAGCCCATATGATGGATGCTACGATCGCGAGCACAGCCACGGTGATGGCGGTGTCCACCATCAGCGGACCGTAAAAGTCTTCCTCAAGCTCGGGTGCGGGCGCGGGCTCTTCTTCTAGGGTCCACGCTTGGCGCATCGCGCTGAGCTGCTGTTTGACAGCCCACAGAGACTGCCACCAGGACTTGGAATCGTGGCTGGACTTGGAGGGCTGGATGTGGTTGACGTTCCAGCCCAGGACGCGCGCCACCAGCTGCTTGCAGTGAAGGACTGCCAGGCTGAGCTGGATGGCAATGTACGAATTGGGGTTGTAATAGAGCGCGCTGTCGTAGTAGCGCTTGGCCAAGTGAAAGTCGGGGATCATTCCAAGTCCGTGCTCGTGCATCCACCCGAGCGACCAAAAGGCCATGGCGTTGCGGCTCTGGCGCGTGAGGGCCTGATAGATGGCGGCCGCGCGGCTGGTGTCCTTGGGCACGCCCTGGCCATGAAAATAATATTCGGCGACCTTGAGCAGCGAGTCCAGGTGCGGGGTGTAGTTGTGGCCCGCGAGGCTAAAGTAGCGCAGAGCAAGGGAGGCGCGGTCCTTGACGAAAGCGGGCACCGGCCAGGCGCTGGCAGAGCTGGTGCGGAACCACGAGTGCGTCACATCGAGCATATCGGCAAGATTGACCTGTGCAGAAGTGATGCCCAGTTCGGCGCTCACCAGGTACGCCGCCATTGCGGCCCCCGGGTTGGATGCCCTGACGCGCTGGGCGAACCGCATGGGCGAGTAAAAGTCCTGCACAAACTCGAGCATCTCGAGCACCGACTCGGCGGCGTTTGTGTACAGGTCGCGCATCTCTGTGGGGGACGCGCTGGTGCGGGCGTACGAGTCGTAAATCTGGGCCAACAGGTAGTACGGCTGGGGCAGTGCGCCGGTCGCGCTCTTGAGCAGCGGGACCGCCTCTGTATAAAATTGGTGCATGTACAGGTCGCGGCCCATCATGTACTGGGAGTAGGGGTGCTCAAGGAGCGACCCGCACAAAAACAGCTCGCGCACCCTTTCATAGTCGGGGTGGGAGACGTTGCCGCCGATCTTGTTGAGCTCCAGGATGCCTAGGCCGTTGTAGCACGACTTGCACTTGCGCAGCTCGCCGCCTGGCGCGTCTGCGTGCGACACGGGCTGCGCGATCTCGAGGCCCTTGCGGTAGTATGCGGCGGCAGCCTCGAGGTCACATGGAACGCCCTCGCCGCGCCGGTAGCAGTTGCCGATGAACGAGTGCGCCCATGAGTTGCGCCAGCGGCCTTCCTTGGACGTGTCGTCCTTGCTCCTCCGGATGAGCTCGTGAGCACACTCGAGGGCGGCCGCGAAATCGGGCTCACCATTGTAGCTGCCCACAATGTGGGCCTGGGCCAGAAACAGGAGCGGCCACGCCTTGTTTTCGTTTTCTGCCATAAACTTGAGGTCGAGCAGCCCCTCCTCGACCGAGTCCCACTGGTCGAGCATGCGCCGAAGCGAGGTGCGCCGCAGGTACGGCAGGGAGCTGGCATTGCCATAGAGGCCGCCGTCAAACTCGTCGGCCGCCACGAAATCCAGCCGCGTGTCGACGCGGTGGCCGACCCCCGTCTCGCACTGCTCAGTGTAGTCAAACGCCGCATCGCCAGCCACAATTAGGTAGTTGTAGGCCTGTACAGGGTCGCTGGGCATTCCAAACCCGTTTAGGTAGCGGTAGCCCACTGCTATTTGGCCACGCGGGGCGCCGTTGATTGCGGCCATCGTGTAGTAGAGGGTGGCTAGGGCCTCATTTTTTGCGTGGTTGCCAAACAGCCCGGTGGAATAGGCCAGACCGGTCATGAACTGGCCGTCGGGGTCGCCCTCGTCGGCGGCCTGTTTGTAGTGCACGGCGGCCTGCTCGAGATTTTGCGCGCAGCCAATGCCATAAAAGAGGTGCTCGCCGAGCTCGTACTGTGTAAGGTTGTCGAATTGGGCGCTGGGCGGGGTCGGAGCAGCGGGTTGTACTCGTGGCTGCCACAACAGGCCCAGGGCGTGCTGCCACGAGAACCGGTACAGCTCGGCCCTTACCCCGGTTTGGGGGACCAGCTCGAGCAGCTGATCGCTCGTGAGCGGCGTCGCCAGGCCCCCAGCAGCCGCCAGACACCACTTGACTAACATGAGATGAAGAACCAGCCCGTAGAGTACTTTTGTCCGTGCCGCGAGCCCCAGAATATCGACAGTGAGGTGCCAACAACCCTTGAGGACGCGCAGTGCTTTTGGCCGCTCGAGTACCTCTACTTTTGCCAGCACTGCGGCACCCCTCGCTGCCCCAACTGCATCGACAGCGAGCCGGTGGTTATCTACTGCCCCACGTGCCAGAACGCCGTGAGCGCCAAGATGGCCGCACACACCGGCAACCGGTGCCCGCGCAACTGCCTCGCGTGCGGCGCGTGCGGCGCCAACACTTTGGTTGCGAACCGGGGCGACAGCTACGGCGTCCAGTGCGCCGTGTGCGACTGGGAGTTTGATGGTCTCGAGAAGCGCTCATTTGCGGCGCAGATTCTCGAGCGGCGGCGGGGCGAGCGCGACCGCTTGGAGGCGGTATACCGCGGGGAGGCAGCAGCCGCAACACGGGCGCCCCCGGCCTCCCCACTACCCTCTTTGGTGCCGCTCAAAAGCAGGTGCCAGCGCGCGTGTCGGGCGTGCCGCACAGTGCTCGTCAAGCCAGACGCCGAGCCAGGTGCAAAGTTTGAGTTAAAGTCTATGGCGATGGCGATGATCCCGCGCGCCAGCGTCTACAACAATACCCTGCTAATCACAAATGCGCTCTCAATCCCCGTCTCGTGCGGCCTTAGCTCGCGCGATTTGATGTTGGGCGCCAGCACCCTCGACTTGGGGCCTCTGACCGCCCAGCCCGAGGCGGTGCACGAGCTGCGCCAGGTGCCCGCCGAGCTAGTGGAGCGCGAGTCGGCCGCTAGCAAACAGGTATTCATGTCTGGCACACAAACACCCACCAGCAGCGGTGCGGTTGGTCCCAACTGGGCCACCACGAAATTCGAGGTCCCTGCCGGCGGCAAGCAAACTGTAAACCTACTAATGACCGTCAGGTACCAGGCACAGGCCTCCTCGCACCAAATCAACTTGTGGATCAGATGGCGCCAAGAGGCCTGAGTGCCCTGGTGCCTGTATCAGGAGTGCAGATGAAACACTGAAAATTTTTTACTGCCACACATGCATTGCAACCGCTAGAGCACAGCTTTTTCTAGTGTATAGTATAGCAAACATGGCGTTATGGATAAGCTCACCTGCAGCTGCATCTGGCCACCACATGCAGGAACACCATGCAGGTCACCTGCCTCGTGAGGCCTCTAGAGAAAATTAGAATTATCAGACATGCTTTGAGCGACCGAATAGGCAATTTTCGGCTGCGAGGGTGCGCACGCAGAGCGTAACAATGGCGGGTTTCAGGTTGGAAAATACTCCAAAGGCACTCTGCGACGGGGCTTGGACCGCGAGCGAGCCACACTAAGCGAAGCCGTGGCATCGAGCCAATGGCGTGAACAAAGATTTCGCGAGCATGCAGATCGCGACAGCAACCACAGTGACCGTGCCTCCCCGAGGTGAATGCGCAGTCGAGGCGCCAAGACATGGCTTTTTGGCGGCCTGGTTGGGCCCGAATGGCTGCTCAACGAGATTTCAAGAAAACTTATGCTAGGGTTAGGGCGCACGCATGCCCCGGGGTATTTAGTTACAAAATGACTTTTAGAGAGCTCTCTGCTAGGGCACTCTATGTGCACCGCTATATGCCATGCAGAGTAGCCGCGGAGATGGCAGCTCGGCTGGAGTGGAGAATCTGTCAGCCGGCAACTGGTTGTGCGGGAAACAAATTGATCATGCACCCGCCAATGTCGCAGGTTAGGGTGAGGGCTAGGGTGCATGGAAAGTAGGCGCACGCGCTAAAAAGGTGCTACGTGGGGCTGGGGGGAGAATCAGTGAAAGTTCTCGGCTTATGCGGCCCCATCTAGTATTTATATCATTTTAGAAACCACCCGCAACCACGCCATACTCAAGATCTGCCCTCTATTGACAATCCGCGCCGCGTCCGTAAGCAACTTGACTCAGCAAGCAGCGCGTTGAAACGCGTGGGAATCGCGAAGTTTGGCTACGCCCTAACCCGCGATCCTGCTACCGCTCATGCGCGCCGCTGAGCGATATGCGCATATATATATCAGACCCCCCCTCCCCCTCTCTGTTAGCAGTCGCGTTTATACCGTCTCCCACAACCAGTTGTTTGAGATAATACGCAATCCAAGTGCTGGCCATATTCCTTCATTATGGACTCGCTCACTTTTCCTTCCCCTGGCTCCTTGCGCCGCTCCACGATTGAAGACTTTTACGTCGGCGAACCGTTTCTAGAATGGGATCAACACAGCAGCCAGCTTTCCAGCGTTGGGCTGAATGCGCCGCAGCAGCTCAGTCCGCCCGAGTCGTTTGATATGCACACCCCGCTCATCAAGCATGGAGGCGGCGGCCTTCAAAAGACGCCTGTGCGCAAGCGTGCCACGTCCAACGCCAGTATTAGCTCGCTCGGCTCGCACGGCTCGCATTTCAGCCCCGCTGAGCATGGGCTCGTCACGCCCATCTCCATGGGCGGCACCCCTGCCGCGTTCTGGGCTGGGCAAAAGTTGGATTTTATGACCCCAACCGCCGCGCGCAACACCAGCACGATTGACGACTATATGAATACCCCATTGCAAACGCCAGCGACGCTAGGCCCTGCCTCGCCGCTGTTCAGGAGCCCCCCGAGCGGCGTACCCGCGAGCGTCCCGGCAAGCGTCCCGGCGAGCGCCCCTGTAAGCGCCGCTGGCAGCGGCGCGGCAACGCCAACCAGTGGAACCAACCCGTTCTACTGCCTGCCCGTGTGCATGCGCGGTGGCAGCGAGCCCATGATCGCGTCGCCCGACGCGAGCGAGGACTTTGAGTTCAAGGCAAAGGCCGCCAGCGCCGCAGAAGAAGCGCTCGCCAACTTTGAGGAGCCCAAGCCGCGCTCACGCTCGCGCGCCAACTCAGACGCAGACGATGCCCCCGAAAAGCCGTTTGGCTGTGCGCACTGCACAAAGAGCTTCCGGCGCGCAGAGCACCTGCGCCGCCACTCGAAAATCCACACAAAGGAACGTCCGTTTAGCTGTCACATTACCGACTGTGGCCGCAAATTCTCCCGCAGCGACAATTTGAAGGCCCACATGAAGACACACGCAAAGCCAACTGGTCGCAACATCTACGTCGAGGGCCTGGATCTTGAGGAGGTGCCGGCCACCCCCAAGAGACGCAAGGTTTAGCTAGAAATATTTATTAGATGAAATTCGAAATTGAAATTGATAGTGCGAGTCACGTGACCGTTGGGACCTTAGCCATCGCTTTCTCTATTGCTGCTCTCTCATCATGAGCGAGTTCAAGCCGACTGTGATGCCCAAGGATGAGAGCCTGCACGAGCAGGCGCAGCACGGCGGGGCGCCCGGCCTGCACCGTCCTGCTAACCCGGAGCAAATTGAGGCGTTTAGCAAGGTCTCCGACGTGAACGCCCAGGACCTCAATGCGCAGCTCCAGGCCCAGGACGAGGCGAAAAGCAACCCGCACCAAGGTCATGGACTGCAGCAGTTCTCGGAGCACGTGCCATTGGAGCCGCACCGCGACCCCGAGCAGCTCAATGCGCAGCTCCACGACAAGCGCTGAGCGCGCGCGTAAGCGAGCGCTGGGTAGTCTATTAGTCATATATCAGTCATCCTTTTTCCCATAAAAGCGCCTGCGCGCCCTTTTCCCTCTTTACCGGGATGATGTCTACACGATCTACATTGTCTGATTTTTGAAGAAAAAAACTGTACTGACCGGTGCTAAAGATATAGATATTTTTGGGGGATGAAGAGGTGAATGCTGGGGCTTTTAGCGACAACTCTTGAACTTAAGGTCCAAATCAAGAGTAATAACCCCGATCCTGTACTAAAGACTTTACCCAAAACATTCTCGATACATGCTCTTTGTCCCCCCAGTTTACCCCTTCAACCCCCTCCTCACTAATCATGGACTCCACCAACCTGGCTAAACGTGGCCTTAACGCCATGTTTGCAGGGTTCAAAGGCGACATCGCCAGCCGAAACTGGAGCGTGTACGGGCAATGGCTCGGGATCGCATGCTTCTTTGTAGATCTCATCCTAGGCGTGGTCAACCTGCTACACGTCTCGTTGATCATCATCTTTGGCATCATTTGCATTGTTTCTGCGCTGTGCATCCTCTTTCTCGAGTTTGGCTTTTTGTTGCGGGTGTGCCCCGTCACAGAGCGGTTCGCGGCGTTCATCAAGTTCTTCCACGCCAACCTACCGCGCGCCGCGTTTTACATTCTTCTTGCGGCCATCCAATGGGGCTCAATTGGGATCAGCGTGACCTCGCTAATCGCCCCCGCGGCGGTCATGACCGTGACGAGCCTGTGCTACTTTTTGGCGTACCTCAAGAACCAGGATTTCATCAAGAGCGCAACGCTTGGTGGTGAGGGCGTTGCTCGCGAGATGATCGTTTAGACGGCGGCCGCAAATAAATTAAAATGATATAAAAATGGCGGGTGCCTCTTGCGTGCTCGCGCGCGTTTGTGGGTTAGGGCGCTGCGCGCTTGAATCCAAAATTCTGAAAAAAAAAATTACATCAGCTTCTCTTTCTCTCCCTCTCCGTCAATGCAGGTGCTGCCGCCACCAATGTCTCTGTATGAAACTAAAGTGTTGCGAGCGCTCGACCAGGTCGACCAGCACAATGCGGCCCCCATCAATACGCTGGCGTCGGAGATCGAGGGCTACCCCGATGACGTGCTCATCCAGGTGCTTAAACGGCTGTCCACCGAGATGGATCGCCTCGATAGCGCCCTTGTGACGCCCTTTGTCGGGTCGTTGCTGCGGATTGACATTAGCACCCGCTCGCTCAGCCTCAAGGCCGTCTACACACACTTTTTGAGCCTGCTCACGAGCCTCAACCCAAAGTGGTGGGCAGACGTGGCGCACAAGATCGTAGAGGACTTTTGCCACTCACCGTCTCTGGTGCAGGCTCACCACGAGCTCGTCAAGCGCATCCTGAAGCTGGTGCCTACCAGCCAGGCCAAGTTTGAGCGGGTGCTCGCACAGCACTTTCCGCACAAGCATGATACTAGTGAAAGGACGCTCAACTATGTCAAGAACCTGCTGCAGGTGCTCAACTATGAGCCCGAGATGCAGCAGGCCATCTGGGGCATCGTCATTGAGCGCGTGATGCAGCTGGATGTAGAGTGCGATGATAACGAAGACGATGATGAGGAGGACGATGACGACTCTGACGAAGAGCAAGATTCGGACGAGGACATGGACTCGGGCTCGGACTCGGACTCGGACAATGACCAAGAAGTCTTCACCGACGCACAAATGGCCCTCCTGGGACACTCTGGGCTCAAGCAGCTCCACGACAAGCTGGACCTTGTTATGGTGTTTCTGATCGAGTACCTCGACCTGCAATTCTCAGGCGAGGTGGACGAGTCCATCCCCCTATTTATTACCCTGCTTGAAAAATTCAAAGAGTATGTGGTGCCCACGCACACGACGCGATGCATCCAGTTTCTCATGTTCCGGGTCGTGCATGCGCACCCAGACCTCATGGACGCATTCCTGGTGGCCATGATTGATATGGCGGTTGACCCCCTCCTGCGCATCGAGCGGCGGCAAAAGGCAATGCAGTATGTATCGTCGTTCATTGCGCGCGCGCGCGGGCTGAGTCGCGACCAGCTGGTCAAGGTGGTGGCATTTTTGTGCCAGTGGACCCAGCGGTATATTCTCGAGCGCGAGCACGAGGTGGACGAGGTCGCAAACATGTCGCGGTTTCGCATGTTTTACGCAACGTGCCAGGCACTATTCTACATGTTTTGCTTCCGGCATAAGGACCTGCTGGTGCCTGGAACCAACCAGTGGGTGGCGGGGCTCGACACACTCTTCCAGCGGGCAATCATCACCAAATTTAACCCGCTGCGGTACTGCAAAAACACAGTGACGTACAAGTTTGCGCGCCTCGCGCAGCAGTACAATGTGTGCTACTGCTTTAGCATCATTGAGCAGAACCGGGTTGGGCGCTTCCGCGCGACGCAGGCAATGCCTGTACGCAATGGCGCGCTAGTGTGGCCCAACCACCGTGAGTTTGCCCAGCTTGAGTCTTACTTTCCGTTTGACCCGCTGAGCCTGCGCAAGACGCGGGCCCTTGTGTCGCGCGACTATGTCCAATGGGACGATGTCGACACGGACGAGTCGGACAGTGATAGCTTCAGTGACGATAGCGAATAATTTATTGAAAAGAGGTGAGGGGTGGTGCAGCTAGTGTTGACGGCTCTCGGGAGCCGCGTATTATGACACGCCGTGTGCCAAAGCAAACTCTAATATTGTTGGGTTCAAATATGCTCCCGCGCATGGTTTGTGTGCATGCTACCTGACCCCGCCTTGGCTACTCTCATCGAGTATATTGACAACACCCGCACGAGTGTTTTCATAAGTTTAGCTCAGGTCAATCGAGCTTCACGCCGCTTTTTTCTGAGCGACTACGCTTGGAAGAGGTTTGACGCTCATCAAGTGCACGGAAAACACAATGTCTACACTTATGGGGACTACAAACACGAGGGAATAGCCGCTCACTACTACAATTGGCTTTGCACTATGCCGGCTTGTCGACGCAGATGGCATCTGCCCTTCTCAGAGTCGTACGCGTGCAAGGTGGGCATCCAATGGTACGATCAGCTAGACTTCCTTACACGAACGGCAGAACTGTTCAACACTTGCAAGGAAACAAGCGTTGTAAGGTGTTTACTCAATATTGATGATCAGGTTTGGCGATGCTGGCTGCTGCATCCTCTGCCGGATGAGTGCGACTGGCACGTCAAGCTTAGATACTTGTACCCGCTATTCAAGGACAAGGCTCGGTATACCAAAATTGCTTGCTGTGTATACCTTGGGAACGCGTACACCAGAGATATAAAAGCATACCACAACTCCTACCAGGACGACCGCGAGGTGAACATGCGGCTGATCCAACGGGGTCAATGGCGTATCACTGCCGAGCAGTTTAAGCAAGATGAGGACTTTATGCTGGAAGCTATGTGCCAAAGCTCCAAAAGCGGCAGTCATCTGATCTATTACGGGATGCCGAACCTTCTCAACAGGCTGTATGAGCTCAATTTCGACATGGCAGTGACGTATGCGACAAAATGCACCAACGGCATTCAAACACT
Source organism: Wickerhamiella parazyma (assembly GCA_030562575.1). NCBI lineage: Eukaryota > Fungi > Ascomycota > Dipodascomycetes > Dipodascales > Trichomonascaceae > Wickerhamiella > Wickerhamiella parazyma. Next base: position 119,277 of record JAKTZS010000012.1, read on the forward strand.
CAGCAAAGAGTTGATAAACTCTGAGAAGTTCATGAGGGAATGTATTAAGTACCGCCCGCAATGTATCAGCAAAGCGGGTAAGTTGTGCGAGAACGTTGCAGTGATAAGCGCTGCAATCGAAAACGACCCATGGGCACTGGGTTGTGCTGGATGCCTGCGTGATAATAAAGATATTGTCTTGCTAGCTTTATCGAAGGACCCTAGAACCCTGGGATGTGCATCAAGAAGGCTGCGCGATGATGTCGACTTGGTAAAGTCGTGCACAGACAGAGATCCCAGTTTGATGAAATATGCAAGCACCCGCGCGAGGCTGCATCTAAAGTGGGAGGCTTGGTTCAAGAGGCGTTCATAGTTAAATCCCTATTATTTGATCGAGAGGTGTGATTGAACCTTTGCGCTACATGGGCAGTGTTCCCAATTTTTGTTAGTTTTGGCTGTATAATGGCTCGCTCTTCTTTTGAAGATAGTTTTGGGCCCGCTAGTCGCCGAACGCAGATACATGCGGGGACATGAGTGATGGAAGCTTCAAGGTCGACTGCACCAGAGATATATTCAGCTGGACTCCAACGCAAATGCTAAATTTCATGTGTTGTATTACTTTTGATTTATTTACTTAAGGGTGATATGCTGGTCATCCTGCCTGCCTTGTGGGATATCCTTCGGTCATATTAACGCTCTCTTGGAAGCAATTATTATTGTTGTATTCTGAATCGCCCAATGTACTGACCACGCGACCTGTACTTGACCTTCACAGCTCGCTTTCTGGCGCAGTATACGTCAAAGCAAACTCTAATTTTGGTTCTTAAACATGCTCCCGCGCACGGTTCTTGCACATGCTACCTGACCCTGCCTTGAGTGCTCTCATAGAATACATTGATGATACTCGAATGGGTGTTTTCATTAATCTGTCTCAAGTCAATCGAGCTTCACGCCGCTTTTTTCTGAGCGATTATGCTTGGCAGAGGTTTGACGTCCATCAAGTGCACGGAGAGCACCATGTCTACACTTATGGGGACTATAAGCATGAAGGAATTGCCGCTCATTACTATAATTGGCTTTGTGCTCTGCCGGATTATCGACGTCAATGGCATATGCCCTTCTCAGATCCCAGTGTCGGCTTTGCGCGCGAGTTGTACGATCAGCTTAACTATCTCACGCGCGTGGCAGAGTTCTTGAAGGTAAAGCGCCTATCTGTGGATTGGCAGCTACTCCGTTTGGACCAACAGGTGTGGCGATGCTGGCTGCTCCATCCTCTCCCTGAAAAGTGTGACTGGTACATCGATCTGGAATCTTTGAGCCCTCTGTTTAACGACAAGGCTCGGTATACCAAAATCGCGTGCTGCGTGTGCATTACCTACCCCTATAGGGGTCTTGACATTTACCGCAATCCTTATCAAGATGACCGCGAGGTGAGTATGCAGCTAGTTCAACGTGGTCAATGGGGCATTACCCCTATACATTTCCAAAAAGATGAAGATTTTATGCTTGAGGCTTTGTGCAGGAGCTCATTGAGCTGTGGCCTATACGTGAGAGATAAGTCAAGCCTTTTCAATCGACTATACGAACGCAACTTTGATATGGCGGTAAGATACGCCACAAGAGGCTACATATGTTATTTCAAAGGCAGTGAAGAGATTCTGCATTCTGAGAAATTTATGCTGGAATGCGTAAAGTACGAGGTGGGATGCCTTTCGTCCGCGGGTGAGCTTTGTGATAATGTTGCAGTTATGAGCGCTGCAATCAGAACTGAGCCGTTTGCACTGAGGTATGCTCGAAAGCTACGTGATAATAAAGACATTGTCTACTTAGCTGTATCGAAGGATCCTCATGCCCTGAAATGGGCATCAAGACGGCTACGGGATGATGTCGAGCTGGTAGAGGTGTGCACAGAGAGGGACCCTACGACGATAGAATATGCAAGCTCTCGCGTGAAACAATATCTTGAAATTAAGGCCTGGTGTAAAAGGTGGTCTGAGTAGAGTTTGGTAAAGAACTATTATCGTGAAATTTATACGAGAATCGCAGCGATGCCCATCTGTCTGGAAAACCCCTTGCTAAATGGACTTTACAGCCCTTTCAAGTGACTCAATCGGTGCTGTTATTCTCGATGTAGATGCATATGAAGATTCAAGTGGTTGCATTTTCCTCTACGGGCTGGCTGCACCAGACATATATTAGCGGGAAAGGGCTTGTGTGCAACACCAATGCCGTACTCCGCGAAGTCAATGGCTGCTGAGCTGCGGCCGTATCTGAGGGAGCACAACATGATGTTCGTGCTACCTGCGCTGCCTGACATGCTCAGGTTTCTGTCTACCCCGTCGCTCCGGCAAACTCTGCTCGATGCTCAAACCCCACCCGATTCTCGCTCTGTCCGTCTGATTTCGGACCTTCACCAGTCTGGCCTTGCGTACTCGCAGCGCTGCGTCAACGCCAAGGGCCCAGACCCCGCCTTCATTGAGGAGCCTCTACCCGTGGGCTCCAGCTTGCCACTATTGGACGACGGCGAAACTACCAATAGCCACCACTACTACAACCGCTCGATCAATCCCAGACTGACATTCACTTTGGCTGCCTCCTTGAGGACTGGTCAGAGGATACTACCAGCCAGGCACCCCCTCCCCCTATCGCTCTACTTTTTATTTGCTACCGCGTGCAGAATTATGCGGCATTCCAACAACTTCGTGAGGTCTGTATGGCCAACTTCCCCTTCGACGAGAGGCTGGCCTACCTACTGATGCCCTGGGAGCGTACCTGGAGGAAAAGGGAGCTCGAAGCGAGGCGCTTAGACGGCCCGCCCGCATACTTGGAAATCTTCAATAACACCACGCACAATCAGCAAAGGCGCGAGAACACGCGCTAAGATCACCTTGGCGGTTCCCCCCATACCTCGTCTTTTTTGTAGATGAGCTGCAGTCTTTCTTTGAGCTTTATAAATATTCTCTTGCCTGAATCCTCCTTTCTGAAAAGAGCTTCCAAACCGCTGCCAACAACGATGCTGGTGAGCTTTGCCAAACTGCTATCCCGCATCGGCTCTTTTGTATATGCGCAAAAGTGACGCAACAAGGTGTCGACAGTCGGATGCGATCCAAGAGCGCTTTGCAGGGGTGATATTTTTCAAAAGAGGGACGAGGTGCAGGGTCTCTATAACCTTGCATGTTTGTGCATACTGTTGCATGGACCTCCAGTTTGGTGTCTGCCAGGTATCAGGGTGTCATTATCTAGTCATTTTAACTGTTTTTTTTTTTTCATAGCTTGCCGTGTTGGCTGTGCTAGAGCTCCCAGTGCAGCATCAGTCCGTCAAACGGTTGCGCTTAGTGCGCGGGTTCAGATCGTTGATCATCCGCACGAGCTCGCGCTCTCTATCCGTAAGCTTTTCTGGGTGGTCAATGCGCCACTGGCGGCGGAAGTTGTCTGCCTCGGCGCCGTACCATTTGACCTTGCGGGCAAACTCCTCAGCCAGCTGTTCGTTGTCTTCGCGGGTCTTTTGGGTCATTTCAATGTACGGCGCCTTTTCGTGCTCGGGCAGCGACTTCCAGCGCTTGCCGAGGGTTGTGCGGATCTCGTTGCGCGAGGCGTGGCCCTTGCGCATGTCCTCGGTCTCCTTGCGGCAAATGTCCCAATAGTCCTTTTGAAAGAGCAAGAACGGGTTCGTGTTGCCGCTCTTTTCGGGGCGCGGCGGCAGCTCGCCGAGCTCGTTGAGCAGGTCGCGGTTCATGTGCTGCTCGTCGGCGAGGAGGCGCTCGCGACGCAGCGCGTTGAGCTCCTGCTCGAGCTCGGCGGTCGAGATGGGCGTCTGGGTGCGCACCTTGGCCGGCGGAAAGTTGTAGCCCGAGGCCTGCGGCGTGGAGCGCGCAGACTGCAGCCGCGAGTCAAACATGAGCGGCGACGGCCGCCGGCGGTCCGCCTGGCGCTCGGCCTGCGACACCGACGGGATAATGTCCTCGGCCACGTCGAGGGTGCCCACCAGCGAGTTGAGTACCTCCTTGGCCACACGCATCCCGCTGAGGTACGCGCCGTGCACGGTGCCCGGGTAGAAGCGCGACGTGCCCTCGCCGGCAAAGAACAGCGACTGATCGACGGGCCTGCCCAGCAGGTCGTGGTCGACGATCGTGCCGTCAGTACCCACATACGAGTAGCCGCCATAGGTATTTGGGTCGAGCTCCCAGCGCGTAACGACGCTCTCGACGAGCTTGGGCGGCGTCGTTGGCTTGAAAATCACATTAAGCGTCTCGAGGGCCCGGTTGATGATGGTGGCGTCGTCGAGCTCGGCCATACGGCGCGACGCCTCACCGCTAAACAGCCCCGTCAAGATGGGCTGCCCCGAGGCGGCCATAAAGTTTTGAAACATAAAGCACTCGCCGCGCGACTCGACGGTGGTCTTTTGCATCACGCGGAACGTAAACGCTGAAGGATCCCAAAAGCACTGGTCAAACACGAGCACGACCTTGTTGAGAGTACCAAACCCGAGTCGCTCGATACTGTCGACCTTCCACTGGGGCAAATCGGGGATAAACTGAATGGCGCGGCGCTTGAGCACGCCAAGCGGCACCGTCACCACGACCTTGTCTGCGCGGACAACATCGCCGTTCCCGAGCTGCAGCTGGACGCTGTCGTCCTCGTACTCGATAATCTTGACCTGCGTCTGGTAGCGCACGTCGAGCTCGCTTGGGGTGGTTGCGAGCGCGCGGGGCAGGCTCGCGAGCCCGTCACGCACCCACGAGTGCTGCCCGGTGAACTTGTTTGTGCGATAGTGCGACCAGGACGAGAGCGAGACCTTGTCGATGCAGTCGCCAATGAGGTACTCGAACTTTGCATAGTACCAGCCGAGCGCGCGCACGTCGTCCTCGGTGAGCTCGGTGATATTGCCGAGCTGGCCAAGCAGCGCGTCCATGGTCTTGCCGAGCGACGGGCTGGCGCCGCTGGGCTTGGCGGTGGTGTGCACGCGGGCGGCCTCGCTCGAGACATTAAAGCCGACGCTCTTGAGGAACTTTTGCTCGACTTCGGTTTCGTTTTCGCGGTCTCGCGGCTTGTGGTGCGGGTCGTGGTACGGCTTTGTGCGGTCCTCTGCGTCGGCGATGGTGCGCTGCTCGTCGGCATCAGTGGACGCGTTGGCCGGGTCGCGGCCTGCCTGGATGAGCAGCTTGTCGCCCCGGGCGGTGACCGGGGCAGGCGAGCTGTTGAAGGCGTTCATCCGGTCCAGCAGATGGCCAAACAGCTCGTGCGCGCGAAAGTTGACCCCGGCGTCGAGCTTTTCGCCCGTGTCTGCCGCGTAGAGGTCCTCCTGGGGCTCGACAGGCACGCAGGGCAGCCCGAGCTGGCGGCGCAGCACCGTGCCGAGCGGGTTGCCGCCGCCCCAGCCGGGCACCGTGGACGCCCCGAGCTCGGCGATGCCGGGGCCCAGGCGCGCCGAGTGGATGCGTCCACCGATGCGGTGGCGGCTCTCGAGTACCATAATCTTGGGCACGTCGGCGTACTCTGCAAACGCCGGCTTGTAGAACGAGCAGAGGTTTTGCAGCTGGCGGGCCGCGGCGAGCCCGGCGACGCCGGCGCCAATCACCACAATATGCTGCCGCGGCTTGCGGCGCTGGGTCGGCGGCGGCGGCTGGATCGTGACGACGCTGGGGGGCACGTCGTGCCCGGGCTCGCAGCAGCCGTGGTTGATGTACCCGTTGCGCACGAGCCACTCGAACGCAAACTCGGCGAGCCCGTAGAAGCGCGCGGCGCGCACGCAGCCGGCGGCCTCGACCATGGTGACCGCCACCGCCGGGTTGAGGATCCACAGCCTCAGGATGCCGTTGCGGATGTTGAGGTACGTCGTGACGTGACGCGACGAGAGCCGCTCGCGCAGCGCATTGTACTCGTTGGCGTGCAGTGAGAACGGTGGCAGCCGCGAGGACGTTGCCGCGGCGATGCACTGCGCCGCGTACTGCACGCGCGGCAGGTTGGGCGGGATGCTCGACGTGGGCTTGTAGTTTGCGCGGTGGCGCGTGTCCTTCTCGGGGATTTCGTCGAGTTGCTCAAAGATCTCGTTCGGGTCGAGCTCCAGCGGCTGCGGGGCGATCGCGGGCGACACGCCCTGGCTGAGGCCGTTCATGTAGCCAAAGTACTCGTATGCGGGCTGCTGCTGGGGCGGGATGCCGAGGAGGCCGGGCGTTGGCGGCTGTGCGCGCTCTGGGACGCCCTGGGGAGGCCCCGGCGCGGCCTGAGGCGGTCCCTGGGGCGGCCCCTGGGGTGGTCCCTGGTGAGGCCCATGCGGGGCCCCGTGAGGGACACCCTGGGGCGGGCCCTGGCCCTGCGCCGGCGCGGGCTGGTTCTGGTACCAGAATGCGGGGTCCTGGTAAAAGTAGTCCCCGTATTCGTCGTACGGTGGGCCGTCCATTGGCGTGAGGGTAGCGAGGGGGAGCGTAAGGGCAAGGTAGTGGGGGTGTAAGCGGGGGGGCTTGAGCGGGCGGGCGGGTTGGGACCAAAGTTGAGCTTTGTTATTGTTTATTGTTAATGGTTGTTAGCCCCGGGGACGGTCGCGGCCGCCAAAATAAAAAGGACGAGGCACTACGCAAAAAGCTCGAGGCCGACATCTCGCGGCGCAGGCGCCCCGTGGGCGTGCAAAAGGCGTCCAAAAAGCGGCTCAAGGGCAGCGTGCTCGCACTCAAGCCAGACAACCCCGTCACGATGGACGACGGCACAAGCGCGCACGAGGCGGCGCAGTACATGTGCGCGCGCAAGGCGTCGTGCGTGCTGGTGGTGGACGCGCGCGGGGCGGTGGTGGGCATCTTCACCGCCAAGGACCTGGCGTTCAAGATCGTGGGAGCCGGGCTCGACCCGACCAAGGTGCGGCTGTCTGAGATCATGACGCCGCAGCCCATGTGCGCGTCGACGTCGACGAGCGCGACCGACGCGCTGGACCTGATGGTGAAGCGCGGGTTCCGCCACCTGCCGGTGCTGGACGAGGACGGGGAGGTCGCCGGCGTGCTGGACATTACGCGGTGCTTCTTTGAGGCGATGCAAAAGCTGGACCGCGCGTACGAGTCGTCGCGCAAGCTGAGCGACGCCCTCGCGGGCGTCACGTCCGAGCTGGGCTCGGCGCACCCGTCGCAGCTGGTCGAGTACGTCCAGGCGCTGCGCCAGCATACCGCGGGCCCGACGCTCGCGAGCGTGCTCGACAGCTCGCCGCCGCTCGTGGTCGACGTGCGCACCACCGTGGGCGACGCCACGCGCGCCATGGTCGACGCCCACACCACCGCGGCGCTCGTGATGGACGGCGACGCCATCACGGGCATCTTTACCTCCAAGGACGTGGTGAACCGCGTGATTGCGGCCGGCCTCGACGCCGCCTCTGTGTCGGTGGTCCGCGTGATGACCCCGCAGCCCGACTATGCGTCGGTGGACACCCCGATCCAGGACGCGCTGCGCAAGATGCACGAGGGCCACTACCTCAATCTGCCGGTGATGGACGACGACTGCGTGCTGGGGATTGTCGACGTGCTGCGCCTGACCTACGCCACGCTCGAGCAAATCAAGAGCATGAGCTCGGGCGCCTCGCCCGCCGAGGAGGGCCCCGCCTGGAACAAGTTTTGGATGTCGCTGGATGACACCGAGAGCGTGCACTCGGACTCGCGCTCAGAGACCACGGCGCCGACCGAGGCGCACACCGAGGCCACAGAGTCCCACGCCCACACAAACACCCACACCCACCCCCACGAGGAGCTGGCGCCCGAGGACTCGCTCAGCCGCCAGGGCTTCCGCGAGGACCTGCCGCTGAGCTTCAAGTTCAAGGCGCCCAGCGGGCGCACGCACAAGTTCCAGCTGCGCGAGCAGCTGCTGAGCAGCGTGCGCGAGCAGGTTGTGCAAAAGTTGGGTGCGTCGGACCTCGAAAAGGTCGGCCGCGACTTTGCCCTGAGCTACGTTGACGGCGACGGCGACCTGGTAGCCATCACGAGCGACCACGATGTGGCCGATGTGGCCGACTTTGCGCGCGCCACCAGGGTCAACAAGATTGATTTGCACGTGCACCACATTGAGCATGCACCCGAGCCGGCGCGGAGCGAGCTGCGCCCCGAGTATATTGTTGGTGCGGTCGCGGTTGTTGCGATAGCGGCGATGGTTTTGTTTAGGCAGAGGTAGCGAGGGCGCGAGCGAGTGAAGCGAGGGTGCGAGGAGCGCAAACGATCCTCTAATCTACCACCCACCAACCGCTCCTACCACTCACCACTCACCACTCACCACTCCTACCACTCACCAACCACTTTAAATTTTAAATTTATCTCACCCTATATACATCTCAGCGCATTTTAGCGCCCATCTCAGCGCATCTCAGCGCATCTCAGCGCATTTCAGCGCATTTCAGCGCATTTCAGCGCCAACCTCTCCCTATGATCATCTAGACAGCATCCCACTCACCTCCTCGGCCTGCCGCTGGCGAGCTTCGCGCAAAAGCGCCTTGTTGCGCTTAACCAGCGCCCGCTTCTCCTGCACGGTCGGCTCAATCGTCACATTGGGCCCGTACGACCCCTCGAGGTACACCGCGTCGGGCTGGCCCTCGTTGAAGCGGCGGTTGCTCTGCGCAAGGTACTGCCGCAACCCCTCGAGGTCCTTGTTGAGCACGCTGTCCGGCACGGCGATCTGCAGCTCCTGGGCAACCCGCTTGGACGTGGCGAGCTTCTCCTCGACGGTGCCAAACAGCGCCCCCTGCAGGACGCTGTCGACCCTACTGGGCTCAAACTCGCGGCACTTTTGGGTCGGCCATGCCACAAACTCGTCCAGCTTGACCGGCTTGGGCGCGCGCGGCTTGCCAAGCACCGGCAGCCGCCGTGGCCGGCCCTCCTCGGGCATATCCTCCGAGCTCTGCGTGCTGCGCGTGGGGTCGTGCAGTTTGTCGTTTTCTTGCACTTTGGGCGTCGTGCTCCATCGCATCATTCGCGAATAGACGTCAGACAGCCCTCTTTTGGGCAGTGTCAAACGCATTAAAAATTACAAAGCCTCGTCGCTACACAAACAGTTCGCTACAGCTCGCTACACTACACTAGAAAAACCGCCACCAAATAATAAATAGCACAATAAACACCACGCCGCCGATCGGGGCGTACTGCCGCAGCATCGCCTCGAGGTTCACCCGCTGCGCGGTGCGCTTGTACTTTTTCGACTCCTCGCGCAGGTTGCTGCTCAGGTCGCTCATCCGGTCCAGCGAGTCGCCCCGGTACAGCAGGTCCTCGATGTTTTTCGTCATGACCTTGGTGACATCCTGCAGCTCCGCGTTGAGCTTGTCGAGGTTCTGCGACGCCCGCGCGTCCTGGTACACCTTTTTGGTTTTTGTGATAAAGTTCTCAAAGCTCGCAAACGCGTACGGCCGCACGTTGGGCTTGCGCGCCTCGCCGCCGTAGCTCTTGTCGAACTCCTGGTACAGCTCGTCCAGGTACGAAAACACAAGCTTACGCGGGTACTTGGCCTCGCTCACGGCAAAATACACAATGTCGTTCGCCAGGCGGTAGTGGATCGTGTACTGCCCAGACTCGATGCTTGCCAGCGGCTCGCTGCCCGGGCTGAGCCGCCCCACCAGCGTCTTGAGCTGCTTCTTTTGGTCCTTGAGAGCGCTGCTCTCTTGTTCCTCAACGCTAGCGCTCAGGGGAACGCCGTCAATTCGCGCGATATACGTGTACAAAACCATGACAAACAGGCACAGTCTAATGTGGGTCTATAAACGGTTCTAGGGTTGGGGTTATGGAGGGAAGGGCTCTAGGTGCCTAAGGGCGGCTCTATTCGCGGTGAAACGTGCGGCCAAAGTAGTTACTGGTGTCGCCACTGGACGCGCTCTCGGCCGCACCCCTTGCACTCAGGTCGCTCATCCCCGCACTACTGTAGGACGCAACCATACCCGCAAGAACACCGCCCAGGCTATTTGTATCGCCAGAAGCGCTGCTCAGACTCGAGGCTAGGCCCTGCCATGACCCGGCAAACGACGGGCTGCCCGCGTTGGTGGTGTCGCTCTCCAACACATTGGACGCGCGCGCGGTGCGCACCCACGAGCTCCCATCGGTCCACCCGCACGTGGCCCGCGTCGTCCCGGACGACCCCCACGAGCCAAGGATGTTGTTGTTGACGCTGCTCACGCCGCTGCTCCCGCTGTTGGCCACAATGTACGACTGGTCAAGCGCCATGGCGCTGCCCGAGCCCATGTACACCGCCAGCGGGTACGTGTGCGTGCGACTCAGCGAGGTCCCGTCGCTGCTCGAGAACCCGCTCGACCCGCTCGCATACCCAACATACATTTGCGGATTGGACCCGCTGCCAAGGTACTGCGCATTAACCACCGTGCTCGACTGGGTCCACCCCACGCTCTCGCTGCTCGAGTCGCTAAACTGCAAAGTGGCCTTGACGCTCACGCTGTTTTGCAGCCCAATGTACGACACCGACCCGCCATTGTAGCCCCCGTTTAAAAGAACCGGCGTATTGCTTGTGTTTGTGGCCTCGGTGATTTGGCCACCAGTTCCCTGCCGTGACTGGTCGGTCCAGCTGAGCAGCGCGGCGCTCACTAGCCAATTGCTACGCACCGTGGTGCCAGAGTACCCATTCCTGATCCGCAGCGTTACCGTTTCTGACCCCTGCCACAGCGAGGGAAGAAACGAGGAAATGTCCACATAGTAGCTGGGCACATCGTATGTGTTTACTCCAACAATCGTCGACCAGAGCCCGGGCTGAATGCCCCCCGTGTATATGGGCTGGAACGGATCAATGAGCCCCGCCAGAGTCGAGCCCACCCAAACCTCAATCAGGCGAGTGGGGCCGCTGCTGTCGTGCGAATTGGTGTAGTAGAATTCCTCGTCGCTGTTGCCATTGGCAAAGACCTGAATTCCAATGCGGTGGGCTGTGCGGGCGACCTGGGCAACGCTAAACGAAACATCGGGCGGCGCCTCGACGAGCTGCGCAGTGAGCGCCGTCACCAACGAGGGTGGCGAGCTGTAAAACCACTGCGACTCGGTCTTATCGGAACCTCCGTTGCTATAGTAGTTTGCAATCAGCGTCACCTGGAACGCGCCAGTATAGGTGCTGTCCTGGACATTGTCGAGCTGAAAGGTCAGGGTACCGCCCTGCTTGAAAAGAGCCACCAAATGCGACACGTCTTTGGTCATGTTTGCATTGATATCTTTGTTTCCCGGCTCTGGGGTGCTGGGGCGCCAGAGCTCGACGCCGTTCAGGTATATGTGCATCAAGCGGTCAAACTGCACGCCGCTCGAGCTCAGCTGCAGCTCCAGTTGGACGTTGGATAAATCTCCTGGGTACGCAGCCAGATTTGCCGAGGCAGGCGACCCCCACGAGTTGCCAAAGGTGTGTTGCAAGACAGTCAACGACTGGGCAGGGGCGCCGTAATTAGGCAGGCCAGGCTGTACGCCAATAATGTCGACCGCGACGGCCTGCCAGGCAAGAGCAAGCCAGAGAAATATCATTTGGCTGTGAGACAAGAGCACTTGTGCGGGCTTTTAAATTGCCCCCTCGATGTGAAACACGGGTCAAACATATGCATGACGTATAATCCGGCGGGACAAGGGGGTCCGGCAGGGGGTGCCCAATTTCAAAACAATCAAGGGTACCTGTTTTACCCACTCTGGGCTTCAGCCTTGAGCCCCGCCATCTTGAGATCTTGAGGGTCAACACAATCTCACACAGCCAGAGTTTAATTGCGAAACTGCCCCCTTTCATCTGAAATTGGTTTTATATTTGGACCTCGATATGATTGTCGCTTAGATGCGTCTAATTAATGCATGCACATGCAAGATAAATCAGCCCTGAAAATTGGCCTGAAAATTGGCCTGAAAATTGGCCTTAAAATTGGCCTAAAATTTACCCTCAGAGTTCACCCTCAAACCGGCCTCATATTTCACCGCTAAACCCCACTGCGGCCGCTCGGATACGGCGGTCCGCCAAGCAAATTTATCCTCTCCCTACATAACTATGACTCGTAATTCCTCATTTCCTCGGGCGTCATGGGCACAAAATTGGCAAGATCAATGCCCTGCTGTGCAAGAGCCGGCCTCGCATGCGGCGGCACGAGCTTGTCGTTGAGGTGAGGCGCAATGCTCAGCTCGAAGCGCGAAAAGTCAAACAGCGGGGGCAGCGGCCGGTCGGGGCTCTCGGGGTGCCGCCAGTCGGGCAGCGTGGTGCGCTCCTGGCGCAGCTCGTCAAAGTACGGGTGGGCCAGGACCTCGATCGCGCTGGGGCGCAGGTCGGGCGCGTACTCGAGCATGTGCTGTATTAGGTCCAGGAGCTCCTCGGATGCGTTGGGGAATTTGCGGTGCAGCGCCTGCGGGCGGATGTGGGCAAACTGGTGGTCGCTGTTGTAGCTGGGGTTCATGCGCCTGATCTGGTCCCTGGACGGGGTGCCAATGATTTTGATGATCTCTACGAGCTGGTCGATGCCATTGCCGCCGGGGAAGAGCGGCGCACGTAGAAGTAGCTCGGCCAGAACGCAGCAGCCGCTCCACACGTCGATCTTTGTTGTGTAGTTGACGGCGGCAAAGATGAGCTCGGGCGCACGATAGTACCGCGAGCAAATGTACGCGACATTGGGCTCGCCGGGGACCAGCACCTTGGCTGAGCCAAAATCGCACAGCTTGAGCACGCCGGTGCGCGGGTCGCACAACAGGTTGCACGGCTTCACGTCGCGGTGGCAGATGCCCAGCCCGTGGATGTACGCCAGCGACCGAAACATCTGGTACGTCAACGTCTTGACGTTGAGGTCCGGAATCACCATGTTGGCCTTGGAGTACCACCGGATCTCGGCGCCCACCGTCGCCGGCAGGTACTCGAGCACCAGGTTGAGGTACACGTCGTCCTTTTCGGCCGTGGAGTGGAAGAATGCCTTGAGTCCAACAATGTTGGGATGGTGCACGCGACGCATGATCTCCAGCTCACGGTTCTTGTAGCGGCGGTCTTGGAGGACGCGCTTGATGGCCGCGTCCTCCCCCTCGGGCAGCAGCTTGGTCTGAAACACTACGCCGAAGCTGCCGTTCCCAACCACTTTCCATTGGGTGTACCAAAGGTCCCGCTTCTCGCCCGTGCGGCCGTCCTTTACCTTTTGAAGCACCTCAGCCATATGAGTAAGGGATGTCAGAAATGTGGGGGCAATGCGCCAAAGTGGCGTTTGCTGTTGAATGACTAACGGGTTTAGGCGCCGGGGGGGCGGGAGGGGGGCACTAGGAGGGGGCTTAAGGTGGTCCTGCCAGGGGCCCAAGCGGGGCCCAAGCGGGGCCTAAACAGTGCGGAGAGTCCAAAGAGGGCCGATTGAGGGGCCTTTGATGAGAATTCAAAAAGGTTATTCAAGTAGCCTAGATTATAGTGGTCCCCTTGCAAACCTTTTTTTAAGAACTTTCCGACAAGATTCTTTGCCGAAAAGCACAGCAACCTGACCCTACTTATCCATGTGCTTTGAAAACACGACAATCCAGGTTTGGGTTATTATGTAATAATGTCACTTGTACACGCGGTCCCATGACAGTCCTAAACTTCACTATACTCTGTCTGCCTCGAAACCAAATAAATTCTCTCAGAAAGCCCATTCAGGGCTACCTGCGCGATATTAAGAGTACGCACTGCTCCTATTTGAAATTCGTGCGTTTACTGCACATGCCATGCAAATCGTGCATGCATTCATTTGCTCTAAAAGCCCGGTAATTGCTAAATCCTAGAGTGCTACCTTTATGTCCGACGTCACGAGATTCAGCGCCGTGACGTTGCTCCTCAAGATGTCGAAATCCTAGTGTGGTATCTGCCACTCTGACCTGCACACCTGCCACGGCGACTGGCTGCCTGAAGGCGCCGCGAACAACTACCCCATTGTCCCTGGCCACGAGATGATTGGCGTTGTCAAGAGCGTGGGCTCGGCCGTCACCAAGCACAAGGTCGGCGACAAGGTCGGTGTCGGCTGCCTCGTCGACAGCTGTGGCGAGTGTGAATACTGCGAGATCGGCCAGGAGATCCCCTGCCTCAAGGGCCCTACTCAAACCTACAACTCCCCCTGCCCCGACTTTGAGGGTACTGTTACTCAGGGCGGTTACTCTCAAAAGATTGTTGTGCAAGAGCACTTTGTTCTCAAGGTGCCCGAGAGCATCTACAAGCCCAGCGCTGCCCCTCTGCTGTGCGCTGGTATCACCACCTGGACCCCTCTGTCTGAGGCCAACATTCAGCCTGGCCAAACGGTCGGCGTAGTTGGTCTCGGCGGCCTCGGCCACATGGGCGTCAAGTTTGCAGCTGCCATGGGTGCCGACGTCTATGTGATCACCACCTCCGCCAAGAAGGCAGAGGGTGCCAAGGCACTTGGTGCCAAGGGCGTCATTGTCTCTACTGATGCCGAGGACATGAAGAAGCACCACGACTTTTTCGATTTTATCCTCAACACAGTTCCCGTCTCGCACGATGTACTGGCCTATGCTCCTCTGATGAAGTTTGGCACCACCCAGTGCCTGGTGGGCGTTATTGATCAGATCCCCTTGCACACGCTGCCGCTTGTGTTTGGCAAAAAGAGCATCAAGGGCTCTCCCATTGGCTCGATCAAGGACACTCAGGAGATGCTCGACTTTTGCGGCAAGCACGATCTTACTGCCGACATTGAGCTGATCGACTACAAGTACATCAATGAGGCGTGGTCGCGTGTTCAGAAGAATGATATCTTGTACCGCTTTGTTTTGGATGCCTCCACTTTGTAGATTTAGTATATAGAATAGACTTTTCGATGCATTAAAAGCCCAAGGAGCTGTACATCTGAGCAACATCTGTACAGCATCTGACTGCATCCTCACCTTGGGAAGTGCTCGTCAGTGCTCCCACATTTCTGCATCCTTGCGGAATTAAGCTATAAATAAATCAGTTGTACGAATTGAGAAACTTTTCGAGCTCGCGCTCAGGCAGCACCACGCCCTGGTCGCTGCACTTGGCCTTGGCGCGCAGCTCACTGCACATGCCGCGAATATCAATCTCGCCGAACCGCGGCCGTGAGCAGATGCGGTCCCACACCTCAGTGCACGATATATACTTTTCGGTCGTGGCCGGAATGATGTCAGGCGCTGGAGGCGAGTTCTTGGGAGGCTGCCCATACTGTGACGGCACCGACGAGGCATTGTGCATGGACGCTGTCTGATCGCTCCTATTGCTGAGAGCGTGTGAGCCGGGGGTGGAGCCCTCCTGAGAGGCGCCGCTGAGGGGCGCTCCACTGTGGGACGCTCCACTGTGTGACGCACCACTGTGGGACGCTCCACTATGAGACGGGACCGGAAAGGCGCCATATTCACCCCTTTCTGGGTTGCCAGGTGGCAGCGACAGAATGTCAGGCCCTAACGTGCTCTGATTGGGGTCCTCCCACACCGCGTCAAAGTCAAAAGGATCAAACATCGAGTTCTCATTATTGACAAACTGAAACACATCAAACGGCTCGGTGCTGCTGCCCTGCTGGAAACTGAAATCGAGAACGCTGCCGCCAGAGGGGCCTTGGAGTTGTGGTATAGGTTGCTGCGCGGCCGCCGCGGGCGCCGCTGGCCCGGGAGTATGTGCAGATGGAGGCGGCGTATTGATTCCATTTTTCGGTGCTTTCGGGACCACACAGGCCAGTCCAAGCTCGTCGCAAAACTCGCTGGGCGTCGGGTTACCCCCCAACGCGGCCTGAGCCGCTGAAGATCGGCCAGACGTAGACCCGCCGCCCACTGAAGACTGCGGCGTTGTTCCCGACGTGTCTGAACGGCCGTCAAAGAAAAGCGAATCCACGCTCGAGTTTCTGTGCGGCGGCGAGGGGCCAATGTGCGGGTGTGAGATGGGGGTTGAATTTGAATTTAACGCGAGACCGTCTTGGGTTGTACGATTTGTCCGGCTCAGAGGCCCCAGAGGGCTAGGCTGTGCTGGTGCGTGAGACCGCCCAGTTTGACCGAGCTCGTTCTCAAGCTCCGAGACTTTTGACCTGAGCATCATGCTAGAGTTGCGCCACGTTGCGCTCTCTTGTTCGAGCTCTGCGATTCGCATTTCCAGCTCCTGGAGGTGCCTTTCCTTGCGCTCTCTAAACGCTCGCTGGGCAGCTCTGTTTTGTGCTCTACGCTTGGACTGCGGCTCTTTGGTATCGAGCTTACGCCCCACACGCTTTGGGCGCATGCTGGGCGGGGCTCGTTCGTCCTCAGCGGCACCAGTTTGGCCCCCTATGGCAGCATCGCCTTCTAGTGTGTTCCCGCCCAGTAAATCAGTTGCGGATGGTGCCCCGCTGAAGGGTACTTGGTGGCTCTGGTCCATCAAGGGCTGTGGGCCCTCGTTGGAATACATGATTTGCTCCATCTTGCACGGCAAACCTTTGGTCAAGAGTGAGCGCCCCGGCGTTTATGTAAAAGGTGCATCGCTGTATTGCTTATTAAGCGTAGCTTGGCTGCAGAGTTGCACCGCACACCTGGGCTTTCAATTGCGCTGGCGGGCGAGTGGGCGGCAGGCTGTGCGAGGTCCAGGCTGTGCGAGGTCCAGAACGCGCGAGCCGCATACGGGCCGATGCGGCGACACAGATCCGCGCGCCACATTTGCCACAACTCGATCTTGCCACTGCAAGCCCGGCTCCAATAAAAAAGATTGAGGGTACCATCACCTGTCCAGGGCCGCCGCAGCACACCAGTGCCTACTATCCCCCTACCCTCCCCCAGCGCCACCCTCAGAGCCCCTCTGAAAAAATATATTTGTCATCCGCATGAAGCCCGCATGAAATTAGGAAATCCAAAATATTTCCACCAACCAAAAACCACGTTAAACACCCCTCTATGCAAAATAAATGGCAGCAAAACACATTCGACAAACAAATCACGACCGACATGGCTTTTATGAAGCGCCCTCAGACCAAGACAGCGACGTGAACGGCGAGCTCAACGATGAAACCGACCCAGAGGATTTTGATGGCGATGATGCAAACGACTCCAAGCAGGAGGATTTTGACGACGGCAACGACGTGGCCGTGTACTCTGATGACTCGCCGGACTTTTACCTCGACAACAACGACGAGGATATCGGCCTCACTGTTTCAGAGAATGAGGAGGGGGGTGAGGGGTTTGGGCAACCGCACTACCGGCCGAGTGTGATCAATTACATGCCGTCGCAGTCGCCTGAGAGTGAGTTCAGCGACAATGAGCTGGCCACGATCGACGGCGATTCGGACTCGATGGAGAAGGAGGAGGAGGAGATGATCCACAACGAGTTTGACGAGGGCAGTGCGCACGAAAGTGCCAATAGCGCAGACAGCGACTCGAGCTCGTCCTCAGACTATTTAAACTTCTACGACCGGCCGGCCCAGCAGCAGCAGCAGCAGCTCGAGGAGGACGACTCGTACCTATGGGAGTACTTTTTCACCAGCGACGAGGATGAAACTGCGCAGGCACAGGACGATCCGAACCAAGCTGAGGAGGGACACTCTGAGAGTACTGACGAGGAGCAAAACCTGCCGAGTCCCAAGCGCAGCAACCGCCGCGCCGTCGAGGTTCTCGGGGCAAATTCGCAGATGCGGCCGCCGGTGCTCGGGTCGTGGAACATTGAGAACTCGCAGGGCAATGTGGGGATCATTGACGGGCTGACGACGCGCACTCTCAGCCCCCCTCACGAGAGCGGCGACCAGGACATGGACGCAAACAATACCTGGCAGAGCGACAGCGACAACGACGAGCCGGCCGCGGAGATGGACGAGTTCCTTAACACAGAGGACTTTGACGAGCAGGAGGACTACGTCACGACGCCGCTGTACCGGTCGCGGTTCAACAAGAACGTGCCGCTGAGCGCGTTCCGCAACCGCAGCTCGCCGTACACAGTGTCTTATGACCCGATGCGGCGCAGGCGGCGCTCTTTTGGCCGGGACGGCGTGATCATCTCGCCCGTGCGCAGCCTGCGCAAGCGGCCCAAGGCCCGCAGGCGGCGGCAGAGCCACAGCCAGGACCTGGGCGACCTCGAGTTTATAGATTTGGGGGGCATGACGCCGCTGTTTGAGATCTAGCTTATTTAACTTATTTTTTAACGCACTAAATGCAATACAAAGGCTTCTAATTTATACTAGGGTGGTCAACTCGCTCGTGGTGGTCACTTGCTGGCGCACAGCGTTGGCAAGCTGCGAGACGACCTTGAGGTCCTGAATATATGTCTTGTTGACGTCGTCGTTGGACACGGCGACGGTGCTCAGAGCGCGGAACAGGTCCTTGCCGACCTCCTGGTTGGGCTTGGCCTTGCCGCTGAGCACGGCCTTGACGTACTTTTGCAGCAGGGCCACGTTGCTCTGCATCTGGCCGACGGCGTCGTCAATGTTGTCCGAGACGCTGAGGACGTCGGCCACGCGGGTGCCCTCGCTGGCGGCCTGGTTGATGAGCTGCAGCGCGCTCTTGTCGACGCTCGTAAACGAGACCTCGTTATGGATGGGCATGAAGATGTGAGAGCCCATGGCCTCGCCCTGCGACCCGATCGTGCTGGTGATGTATGTCCTCAAGTCAATGTCGCCCGGCGAGGTGGTCTGCATTGTGAGGTGGATGGCCGGGTACGGGTACGTGCCGTGCTCCTGGCTGTAGAGGTCGTGAATTAGGCCGCTCAGGTTGTTGATCAGCGGCGAGGTCGAGTACCAGCCGACAATAACATAGTCGGGGTTGGCCTTGCGCAGCAGCTGGTACATCTCGGTGTGGTAGTCGATGTTGATCTTGATTTCGTCGTTAACCTCGGTTGTGGGCACAATGTAGGCCGACTTGATCTCGACCGAGTTGCCGTCGTCGCTCCTGAGGCCAATGAGGGTGCCGACGACCCGTTGGTCCTGCTGGCCCTTGCGCAGGGCGTGCGAGAGGATCTTAAACACCGCCTGGGCATCCACGGTGACCTTGCTCGGGTACTGGGCGGTCTGCTTGCCGGGGTGGACGGGGGGACGCGGTAGCTGAAGGCTCATGAAAATTTGTCAAGTGACGGCGGAGGGTGTTTTTGGCACCGCGAGAAAAAATTGTGAAATATGTGCTTTAATTAAATATCGTTTAGCGCAACGCTGATGACGCCCTTGTGGTGGCCGCGGTACTGCCGTATGATCTGCCCGGTCTGCAGCTCCCACAGGCGCACATAGTGGTCACTGCACGCGGTGACGAGGTAGGCCGAGTCTGCGGTGAACGCGCAGTCCCAGACCCAGCGCTGGTGGCCGCGCAGCACCGTCTCCATCTTGAAGTCGTTCTCCACGCTCCAAATCCGCGAGGTGTGGTCGGCCGAGCACGTGGCCAGGTGCCGCACGTCGGGGCTCAGCTGGACCTTTGTGATGTACTTTGAGTGCGACTTGAACCGGGTCACCGGGTGCAGCGAGGTCGCGTCCTTGGAATTGATCATGCGCCACACGTAGCAGTTGCCGTTGTTGTTGCCGGCGACAAGCAGCGTGCCGTTGGAGGCCACGCTCACGCTCCGCATCGGCACGTCCTCCTCGGGCAGCAGGTGGTGCGTGCACGTGTTCTCGCCCAGGTCCCAGATCCGCACGTTGCCGTCGTTGTCGCAGCTGATCACCTCGCCCTGGTTCGGGTGCACAACCACGTCGTTTACCTGCGTCTTGTGCTTGTAGTTGCGCTGCACCGTCGGGCTGCGCATATCCCACACCTTGACGGTGCCGTCCTCGGACGAAGTGACCATCCACTTGCCGTCCGCGTGGATCGCCAGCGCCGTCACGTTGCCGGTGTGCCCCTCGAACGTCATGTATGGGCTCGAGTTGGAGCTGTTTTTGATGTCGTACAGCCGCACCGTGTGAGCGCCCGCGCACGCAAGGTACTTTTTGTCGGGCGTGATCATCATGCGGTTCACCTGCCCGTCGCCGTGCTGGATCGTCCGGCTGCACACCCCGCTGAGCGCCTCCCAGAATTTCACCGTCTGGTCGTAGCCAGACGACGCGAGGATCACGCTCATATCCTCGCTCATGACTACTCGAGTGGCTAGCTAGATTACAGTGGTCGGATGTCGATCTGATTGATTACGATTGGACAAAAAGTAAATCACGTCTGAGGCAGATACACCTCGCCCCTCATCAGTAGCCGGCTACTGCGCGACACAGTGCAGCTGTGGATCCGATCGCCAGTCTTTTTGACCTCAATCTCAAGCACACCAGAAGGGTGGCCCAGACGCACTACCTGCGAGCCCTCTGCTCTCGCGCACGCAACCGCAATGGCCCCAGTGCCCATGAATGCGTGGTGCCAGGCACCCATTGACACTGCCCGGGCGTAGCAGTCAATCTCGCTCGCGTCTACTTGCCGCCCACCAGACGTGGTGTAGCTGCGAGGAGGCTCAATCACAGCGATCTTGGGAGTGTGCTGCCTGTGCTGAGCATCCTCAAGCGTCCTGATGAGGCCCATCTTGAGCGCGCCCAGCGCCCGCAACTCCTGTAGCTGCTCTATACTATAATCCCCCTCAACCAAGACCATGGGCATGGCCACATTGACGAGCGTCGCCTCGACCGCTCCAAACGAGGCCTCGAGCACATCGCGGCGTTTCCCCGTGGGGAATACGGGGCCATTGGCCGGGTCCAGAAACTCAATCTTTGTTTCCGCACCAGCAAACGTCACGCCGGCAGACTCGTACTCACCCTGCTCGACGGCGACCCCATCCTTGACGGGGACATGGGCAATTATGGTCTTGCGGATGTTTTGTTGAAACATAACTACCTGCGCCACCTGCTCGCCCGCGCGATCATCCTCGCCCACACGCGCCTCGCATATCCCCTCGCGTAGCGCAAACGACGCTACAGCAGCAGTCAGGTTGCCGCAGTTGCCCGAGTAGTCAATGAATGGCTCCTTGACGGCCACTTGACCAAACAGGTACTCGAGGTCGTGCCCGGGCTCTCTGGTCGGGCCAACCACCACAACCTTGCTCGTGCTCGAAGTGGCACCCCCTAGGCCGTCCACCTGCTTGCCGTACCTGTCTGGGCTACCCATGGCCGCCATGAGGATTTTGTCGCGCCGGCGCCCCGGGTCTGGCAGCACGCTTCGGTTAAAAAAGAGACCCTTGGAAGTTCCCCCTCGCATGAGGCTCGCTGCCACTCTGTGCATGGAAATTGGAGAGAAAGCTTACAGAGATACGTAAGGGGCCACCGGCCCGGTCGTGCATAAGCGACAGATAAGCGATATGCAGTCCTGTGGCGCATCTACGCAGAATCAAGCACCCGCTTGAGCATGCTCAGGTGCTCGTTTTTGCGCGCCCACAGCGCCTCGAGGAACCGTACCTGCCGCCTCGCCGGCTTGCGTTTAAAGTCGTATGCATCAAACCTCTGAATCGTCACGCTGCAGTAGGTCGCCTCCGACAGGTGCGGGTCCCCCATGGACCCCACGTTCGACCCATAAAATAGGGTCCAGTCGTAGATTGCGTCGACGGGTACCTGGGCCAGGATCTGATCCACTTGGTCAAAGTTGGGTCGCAGGAGGTGGCGAGTGCCGTTGGACCGCGCGGCCTCCACCGCGCTGTAGCGTTGCTGCTCGGGGAAGACAACAATCCAGTCCTGGCGGCAGCTGATATTGATGGTCGAGGGCTGCGTCCAATTGTACGCGGCCCACGTGCGAGCGGTCAAAAACGAGACTACGCGTCCTCTGAGACAAAACGAGACCGAGGCCTGGGACTCGGCTGCAAGGGCCAGAATCACCACGAGATCCCAGAACGATTGGTGGTTGCACAATACTATCGCCCGCTCCTTGAGAACGCGGTCTCCAGTGACGAGCAGTCGCGAGGATCGTATGGCTCGACGCGCGACACGGGATAACTGCAGCGAGCGCCACTGCTGCGCCTTTGCTCTGTACTGCTTTGGAAGCGCTTTAGCAATTGGCGCGATAATTGGTGCAAGCATGGCGTGCAGCAAGATGTAAAGGACAAACCAGCGAAGGTGGCTCATGGAGAGGGCTACCCAACAAGACTGTGTGTGAGGGGAAAGAGTGCTGGGGCAAGTGCTGGGCCGAGTGCTGGGACACAATGTGCTGGGACACATTTTTTTACATCTCGAGAACCAAGTTGGGTGCGCATGATGCGCGGTAGATACTGGTGCATTGCATTGCATGTGCATGGCCGGTTATATTGGTGTAAATAGTCTAGTATTTGCAGATACTGGAGCTTCACATGGTCCTAGCCTAGCCCGTGGCCAAGCGTCTTGCTGCTAAACGGAGATCAAGATCTGCACTGCGAACTCAAATGGTCAGCGCACCAATCCAGCTTGTACTAGCCCCTAAACTCCGATTAAACCACTAGTAAACCTCAAGAAACCCCATTGCACCCCATCTTGACCTGGTTTCTCGAAACTTCTAGGTGCACCTCCAATGATCGCCCTAACCCTAATGCACCCTCTCATATATACGCAGCAACCCCCGGCCAGCAGAGTCTTGGAATTCACACAACTATGCCCAAGGAGACAGGACTATACACATTGCTAGGCGTGAGCCCTAGCGCAGACGAAAGTCAACTAAAAAAGGCATATCGCAAGCTTGCGCTCAAGTATCACCCAGACAAACCCACTGGCGACGCCGAGAAGTTCAAGGAGGTAGGCGAAGCGTACGATATTTTATCAAACAAGGACAAGCGGGAAATCTACGACCAGTACGGCCTTGAAGCAGCACGCTCAGGCCAAGCACCCATGCCTGACTTTGGCGCTGGTGGCCCTGGCGGCTCTGGAGGGTTTGATGGCGCGAGCTTCAATTTTGGCCAAGGCGGCGGTGGTGGCTTCCCTGGAGGCTCGTTTTCGTTCAGCTCGAGCGGCGGTGGCCACCCCTTCTCGAGCGCCGACGCATTCAACATCTTTGAGGCGATGGGACTCGGAGGAATGGGCGGCATGGGCGGCGGCCGCGGCCGTAGCTCTGGCATGGGAGGAATGCAGTTTGACTCGGACGAAGAGTACAGCATGCCAGGGGGGTTCCCGTCGAGCAAGCGCTCACACGCTCCCACCAAGCCCGAGCCACTGGTTGTTCCGCTCAAGGTCACTTTGGAAGACCTGTACAATGGCACTAAAAAGAAGCTCAAGATCGGGCGTCGCACAATGCGCGGCGATAAGGAGTTCAACGTGATTGAGGTCGACGTCAAAAAGGGCTGGAAGTCGGGTACCAAGGTGACCTACAAGGACAAGGGCGATTGGCACGACGGCGTATACCAGGATGTCGTATTTGAGATCAAGGAGCAACCATCGGCCGAGTTCAAGCGCGAGGGCAACGACCTGCACAAGACGCTCAAGCTGAGCTTCAAGGAGGCCCTCACCGGGTTTGATCGCGTGGTTGAAACGATCGACAAGAAAAAGATCCGCGTGTCCAGCTCGAGCCCCGTGCAGCCAAGCAAGACTACGCGGTACCCCGAGCGCGGCATGCCCATCAGCAAGAGCCCGGGCAAGTTTGGCGACCTGGTGATCCACTATGACGTAGAGTTCCCGAGCACGCTGAGCGCAGCTCAAAAGGAGGCCATCGTCAACAACTTTGCATAATTTATCTGTCCTGGGACACTCTTTTAGATAGAATATAATACATACACCACAAACTACTCGGTTCTGGCCTTCTTTTTAGAGCTCTCCTCCTCGCCAGATTTGCGCTTTTTGTCCTTCTTGTCCTTCTTCTCCTTCTTGTCCTTCTTGTCCTTCTTTTCCTTCTTTTCCTTTTTAGGAGAGTCCATGGAGACGTCGGCGACAGAGGCGTCGGCATCAGCAACAGAGACATCGGCCTCGGCCTCGGCGGCGGGCAGCTTGGTCTCTTGCAGCTCAACCTTGGAGTCCGAAGTAAGAAGCGCGCCCGACTCGTTGGTCAACTCGGTGTACTCCTTGGCCCAGGTGCTAGG
Organism: Wickerhamiella parazyma; assembly: GCA_030562575.1. Classification (NCBI taxonomy): domain Eukaryota; kingdom Fungi; phylum Ascomycota; class Dipodascomycetes; order Dipodascales; family Trichomonascaceae; genus Wickerhamiella; species Wickerhamiella parazyma. The sequence continues at coordinate 143,055 of JAKTZS010000012.1, forward strand.
GGTGTTCTCATTGGGCTTGCCGTACTTGTCGAGCTGGCCTGCAGCCTTCATCTGCTTCTTCTTTTGGGCCACAGGGCCGAGGCCCCAGCGGCGGGGGTAGGTATCGCGCTCCATAATGCAGCGCTTGATCTTGGCAACGACGCCGTGGTCGCAGCCAGCAAGATCCACAGACGACATCTGGGCAATGCCCAGGGCAATCGCCTCACCCTTGGTGGTCATGAGGACAACCTCGTTGCCGACCTCGATGCCCTTCTCGTAGCGCAGCAGACCGGGCAGCATGAGCTTGGCGCCGTAGCACACAGCGTTGACAGCAGAGTCCTTGACCACAACGCGCTTGTACGAGGTGAGTAGGCTCTCGAGGGGCTGGATGCAGCGGCGCAGGTACGACTCGTCGCGCGAGTTGTCGTAGAGCCACTGGGCGTCCAGCAGGTCGTGCAGCGTCACCAGGTTGTCGTTCTCGTCCATGGCACCTGAGCGCACACGGCGCAGCTCCTGCATGTGGCCGCCCACGCCGAGCAGCATACCCAGGTGCACGCAGAGGGTTCTCATGTAGGTACCGGCCTCGCAGCTGGCCCAAAACACTGCAAGGTTGCGCTCGTTGTCAAACTCAAACAGCTTGGACTCGTAAATGGAGCGGATACGCAGCTGGCGCTTGACGGCAGAGATGAGGGGAGGGCGCTGGAAAAGCGCACCAGTCAGGGTCTCGATGCTGCGGCCGAGCTCCTTCTCGTCTTTGAGGGCATCGTGCAGCCTGAGGACGCAGACGTACTCCTTACCAGCACCCTGCTGGCTCTTGACAAGGCGGGTGGCCCTGTCAATGCACACAATCAGGCAGCCGGTGACTTTGGGGTCGAGGGTACCCGAGTGACCGGTCTTCTCGACGCGGAGAATGCGCTTGATCCAGGCAACAACCTCGTGCGAGCTGGGGTTGCTGGGCTTGTCCAAGTTGATCACACCAGACGAGATGTACGACTTGAGGTCGCGGCCAAGAGGAGTAGATCCGGCGGGAATGGGGGTGTAGTGGTTGCTCCGGGCGACGAGCTTGTCGTAGTTCTTCACTAGAAGCGGCCACTCGCTAGTGTTGACCGCCTCAGCAGCACTTCCAGGGGTGATTGTGTGGGCCATGTCGCTGATGAAATTTTTTGAAAATTTTGGGTTAGCTTTCGTGATTACTAAGAATCATGGTGCCTCGGCGACCAAACCGGTGGGGCACGGCCGGGAGCCGCGGGGCGCGCGGCGCTATGTACATTAAATTAAATATGCGGATCAGTCTCAATCTCGCCATCGTCATAAAAGTCGTGCAGGAACTCCGGCTTGAACGGCCACTCCCAAAACGCTTGGGTCGTCCGCTTAAAGTCCTCCACATTTAAATCGTAGACCTGCTTGTCAAGGATGTCTGCAAGCTTGGGGGCCAGCGCTTCTTCGGCCCCATGGCCAAGACTATTGAGCCCTGCCCTTAGTGTGAGTGACCGAGCCATAAACAGGTTGCGAAGCACATACTCAAACTCGTCCAGGTGCTCCAGCTGCTCCTGCTTGGGCACAAACTCTACCAGCGAGATTGGTGTTCTGCCCGAGTAGTCGTCTGCCTCGAGTGTAAACTCGGGGTTTTGGCAGAGTTCGGGGTATGGCATGGTCCTCTTTTGGGAGTACAAGCGCCTCTCGGGTCGGGCGTGCACAATTGCACGGGCGTCTGCGATCGCTTCTCTCTGCGCCCCAACCCTGTTGCGGAATTTCTCTCCTGGTCCTGCCAGGAATCTTTCGGCGGTCTCGGGTTTGACCCACAGCAGCATGCGCACGCGGCCGTGCTTGAAGATCCACGAGCGGTTGTACATGCAGTTGAGGTACTGCGCAACCAGCTGCTCGCCCTGAGCATGGGTCAAGTTTGCCATGAAAAGGCACTGGTCGTGAACCTGCGAGTAGGGCTGAGTCTCGATTTCATAGTTTGCACGCTCGGCCTCAAAGGTGTCCCAGCGGAACGGATCGAGACTCGACGCCGTTTGGCCCTGCATAGTGAGGAACTTATTGAAAGTCTTGATGGGCTCAAAAAACATGTGCTTTTTTGGCTTTATGGTGTTTTGAAGCGCTGCTGAAAACACAGAGGCCCCGGGATAGCAGTCGAGCACGTTGAGGTTTCGGTACCGCAGCCCCAACGAGTCGACTATTCGGCAGGCCTTGTCGTAGTTAACCCACATGGTTCTGCCATACACCCGCTTGGCTACCTGTTTCCACTCTGACTTTGAATTTTGCATTCTTAGAAATAATGCTAAGGCTACGACTAGGCCCCGGCGAGCCTGAACAGGAGCCGCCAAAGGAGCCGCCGGCCCCCAAGATCAGCCTCAACTTGAATGCACCTCGTATTAAAGTCAAGACCAAGGCCGCAATTGAGGGCTACGACTCGGAGGCGCCCGACAAGGAGGACGACCCGACTATGGAGGAGGCGGTGGTTTTGCGTATGCTAGAGGGCCAGGGGCTCGACAAGCTGCGTGAAATGTGCGAAAAGAACGCCTACGAGGGTCTCTCTATCGAGTTCAAAGACGCCAGGAGGGCGGTCGTCACCGTGGATGGACGCATGTACGCCGCGCAGCTTGTTGACCTTCCTACCGTCACTGAGGTCTCCAAGACATTTGACCGCAAAAACATCTACAAGAGCGTCGATATCAGCCAGATGCTGCTTGTCACACGCGAGATCCAGGACCCGTCAGACCTGCCTCCCCTGCTCAAGCAGCAGCACCAGCACGGAATCAGCCCTCCCCTGTATAATGTGCGCAATCGCCGCTTTCACCACCGTATCTCTAATAAGGTGATTGAGCTCATCGAGTCCAAGGTGGACGAACTCTTTAAAAAGGACCTCGCAGCGCAAGAGGTGTCGTACGAGCTCGTGAGCGCCAGCTCAATCGACTCGGTGCCCGAGGTCATTGTGGACGAGCTTGTGGACGCCCAGGAAAGCGAGGAGGAGGACGACTATGACATGATTGACGAGCTAGAAAAGGCGCTGGCCGAGCCCGAAGCTGAGGAGCAGGAATCTTCCGGCGAGTCGAGTGACAGCGAGTCCGACGACGACAATGGTAGTCGTAAGCTCCTGCGCGAGGAGATCCACGAGCTCCAGTCAACGATTGCCGCCAAGGAGCGCGAGTCAGAGGCCACTGTCAACCAGATCATGCGCGGCCGTCTGATTGACGGTGTCAACCGTATGAAGAGCGAGCTGCAAATGAAGCTAAGCATGATGAGGGACCTCGACGAGGAAGAACAGCAGCAGCAACAGCAGCAGCAGCTCGAGGAGCCCGACGAGGAGGACGATGACGACGCCGAGGCAGCAGGTGACGCCGCGGTAGAGGCCACGCCTGCCCAATCCACGCCAGCAGCCACCCCGGTCGCGCCTAAATCCGACGATCCCGTGTCGAGTCAGGTCGCCAGCCAGATCGAACCCGAAACAGCCGAGCAAGAGATCGACGACGACCTCGAAGCGCTGTTCTAACAATCAGATAAGAATTAATATTTATAATAAAAATGCTAGGCAGATCAGCGGCGCTGCGTCTTGCCAATGCCGCGCTTTCCGCTGAACAAGTGCCGTGGCAGCATGGCACTCTGGTGCCTGTCGGCCTCACCGGCTCTACCGTCAGTGCTCCAGGCCTTCTGGGCAATCTTCTTAGCCTTGACAGCCTTGGCATGCTTCTCTTTATTCTCACTGCCCACGATGCGCTCCTCCAGATCGTCGGCCAAACGGGGCATGCGCGCAGAGTCACGAATAGAGCGCCTGCTCTTGGCGAGGGCAATGTCGGCACCACGGGGCTTTTGGATAACACGCGATTGGTCGCGAGCCTTTTTGCTCAGGCCGCTCACGTCGATACCAATGTCGCCAAAGTGGCCCTCCATCTGGTCGAGGCTACGCTGCTCCAACTTGCGGGGAATAACCGCATTCTTGGACACATTGCGTTTGAGTCGGGACTCGTTCATCATAATCTTGTGTCTGTTGCGGATCCAATCAGCCTTATCATGAATATCAGCGGCCTCCTCATCCTCAAGCTCCTCGTCGCTATCGTAAAAGCCCTGGGACTCGAGCTTGTCCTCCTCCTCTTCGAGGGCAGCAAGCTTGGCGGAAATCTCGGGATCAATAAAGTCATAGACGTTGCGACCGTCCAAAATCTCGGGGATAATGTCGTTCTTCCACTCATCGTTCTCGAGCAGGTAGGCGTCGTGGTAGTCGGGCTGGTACACGCCAGCACCGCCGTTCTCTGCCTCAACGTCTTTGGACAAGACCTGGCCATCAATCGCCTCTGTGCGGGCATTGCCAGGCACATGGGGCAGACGCTCAATGTCGTCACGCTTGGTGGGTCTCGAAACATTGATCTTGTTGAGGATGCTATTGATGCGCGAAGTGGCCTGCATCTTGCGCTCGATACGCGCGCTCAGCAGCTGCTCGCACGCCTTGTTGCGGATCTCCATCACATTCTCCTCGGTCGCGCAGCTAAGCTCGTGGATCTGCACTGAGCCGCTGTGCTTGAGCGACTCAAGCATCTCGCGCTTCTCCTGGGGCAGATCCTCAGGACGCATCAGGTCGATCTTGTTGATGATCACCATCACCGTCTTGTTGGCGAAAAGAGGCTTGATCGAGTGGAAGAGCTTGACCTGGTCCTCGACAGAGAAACCACACTGCTCGCTCAGATCCATAAAGTACAGCACGCAGCTGTGCACGTGAGCGATAGCATAGATTGATTGCATCTCAATGTTGTTCATCTCCTCAGTGGGACGATCCAGAATACCGGGGGTGTCAATAGCCTGAAAGCGCAGGTACTTGTAGTCAAAGTGTCCCACATACAGGGACTTGGTAGTGAAGGCGTAGGGCTGGACCTCCACCTCAGCACGAGTGATGGTGCGCAAGAAGGACGACTTGCCCACATTGGGGTAGCCGCAAATCAGCAAGGTACGTGTGCTGGGGTCAATGCTGGGCAAACGGCTCAAGTGCTGGCGCACCTGCTCGAGGTATGCAAGAGCGTCCTTGAGGCGCTTGACAATAGTGGCCATGCGGCCGAGTGCGGCCCTCTTGAGCTGCTTGCACTGGAACAGCGACTGACCAAACTTGAGCAAGCGAACATAGTCTCTGGAAACAGTCTCAATAAGAGTCTTGGCTCTGCTCAGCGAGGCGAGAGACACCTTGTAGTGGTTTTTCTCGTACAAGGTATCAAGCAAATCGCGGTGAAAGGGGTGGATGTTGTCCAGGCGAGGGAAGCTCTGCACAATCGCATCCAACTTCTCGCAAAAACCATCGGCGGTGAACCGGACTTTACGCATGTAAAACGCCCTGATACGGGTAATTTTAAACCCAGCACGAATAACAGTGGGTGTTTTGCGCTGGGTGCGGTTTAGAACGATATCCAGAAAGTCATTTGACTCTGGAATCACTGGGATATCCTTCCAGGTGAGTTGCATGAAAAACCAAAAGACGAATTTTTCAGCGTTTATTAATTTTTTTCAGGGTACGGGTAATCAGCTCGAGAGCTGTGCAGAGGCCAAAGTGCACCTCAAACTGGGGCACTTTTAATGTTTTGAGGGCTGTTTGGCTACTACTACGCCATCTATAATGTGCGCTTGTTTGACATCGGATCAGCGGGGTCGCCTGCCAGAGCACCAAATTTACTCTATTGTATACTAATTACGTCCACTCAATACATGCCCTTTTAGTCGGCAGACCAATTCCACTATCGGCCCTGTCTGCCAGCTAGCAGCAGTCGACGTCACCAATGTGATCATACTACTTCCTTCTAAATAGCAGAATGTATTTCAAGAGCTGATTTAATTACCTCAAAAATAACAGACAATGATGCAGCACCCACTCATTACCAGAATTTTCAGTCATTGAATGGTGGACATTCATACTGGCGGAAGCTGCCTCAATAACGGTCAGCCCGAGGCTAGTGCTGGCTATGGCGTATTCTTTGATGAGGGAGATCCGCGAAACATTGCCGGGCGGGTCAATCATCCCAAACAGACCAGTAACGTGGGTGAGCTCGCTGCGGTTTGCGTGGCGATCGACAAAATATACAGCCAGCCCCCCGAGCAACAATATACAGTCCTCATGGGCTCGAGTTATGCGTACAATTGCCTAACTACTTGGCACTATGAATGGGCTCATAATGGCTGGCTCAGCGCTGAAGGGTTCCCGGTGAAGTATCAGTACTTGCTGCGGCATATTCTCGACAAGTTGGAGTTTCTCAAGGTTAGTGGCTACACCGTTGACTTGGAGCTGTATACTTTGCGAAATCGCGACTGTCACGGAAACAGGCAGGCCTTGGCCTTGGCCGAATCCGGCTCGAATGGTCAAGGCAGGTACGTTTTTGACCCTGCAACGTGTATACAGACATTCAAGGAGCCCACCTAAGACTCGAGTAATAGCAGACCCACCGTGGTGGTATCGTTTCACGAGCATATGCTCCATCAATGCAGGTCCAAGGGGCCAGACAATGGCAATTGCAGCCACTCAGAAGCTTCATTAAGCTCGCAGTAGAGTGATTGTTGCCCGCTGTCAACGTGTTTGGGCCTTTTAACAAACACCCAAATTTTCATCCGGGCCGACTTTGCCCACCGTTTGCGTCAATGGCACGTACAGAGTTGGGGACAAGAGTGCTATTGAAATAAAAGTTCTTTCAGTATGGATTCTCTAGATTTCGCTTTTTGCATACTACCGCTTGCTTGTACATCAAGATTGGCCACTGTAGCTTTTTTGCCCAATAGCGCCAAACACGAAAAGCAGCAGCAGTAGAATATCCCAGAGTATCTCACTCAAATTAACGAATTGTTATGCATATACAAAGCAAAAGTCTCAAAACACCGCGATACTCTCATTTTAAGAGGGTGAATGCAAAAGTAGAGGCTCATAGAGATAATACCACGGCGAGCTCAGCATAAAATTAACTGCTGACGCTAGTGTGTAAGTCTCCCTCATGACGCCATGTGCGAACTTGGGCTGGAGCAACGTAGATTGTTTTTATTTTTTTCTGTTGAATAAAAAATAAAAAAGAAAACTTAAAAAGCAGGGAAGTTAGAGAGCTAAAACGAAGTCAAGACAAATTCGGCACCTCCCAGCTACTATAAACAAAGATAATGAAAGCCAATTTCCGTATTTACAAGCTTTTCTGTACACAATGTGCTTACGTCAGCGCACATACGCTGGCGCTAATCGTCAGAGGTGTAAGACCAGTAAAAATTTTTTTCGAAAAAGCCCGGATGGCCAAGTTGGTAAGGCGCAGCACTAGTAATGCTGAGATCATCAGTTCGAATCTGGTTTCGGGCATTTATTTTTGGCTTTTTCATTTTTTTCTGGCCTTGGGACATTCCCCACGCTCAACGCTGACCAACGGTCGGTTGCCAGGTGAACAGCAAAAAATATTTGGTGGCGCGCACGGCGGTGACAGGGCACCGCTGAGCGGCAGGTGGGCGCAAACAAGGCTAGTTTGATGTATATAGTTGATCTCAGCGCGCACGACACGCTCAAAGGGCTTTAGATTCACCACAGATCTCGGTTATCTATTACTCATCAGCTCGCTTCTGCCTGTCCGCCTGCAGCCTTTTTTAGTTTCCGATGCATCCACATTCCAGACCGCGAACGCCCGAACACACTTGCATGTCGGTGGCAATTAGGAGATACGAGCCGCTCACGCCTGATACCCCCACTCACAAACGCGTCAGATCGGTTGGCCTAAAACCCATCAAGTGCCGCCTGGGCGACGAGTTTTATGGCGACCTCGTAGTTGCCTCGCGTGCGTCTGGCCAGGGCGCCTTTAGCCAGGTATATTCTGCGCAGTGCGACGGCCGCAGCTACGCCGTAAAGATGCCGCGCAAGAACGCACTGGCTGGCGTTTTTGACAACGAATTGAGCGCGCTCCGAGCGATTGGCAATGGCCACCCGCACATTATCCAATTCTGGGGAACGTGGCAGGGCAATGGGCTGGTCTTTGACTGGTACGACACCGACGTGGAGTGCGCAGTGCATCGGGCTGCGAGCCATAGCGATAGCCAGTTTGAGCCTGTGATTGGCCTCGAAATGTGGCACTCGTGGGCCTCGGCGCTTTCGGGTGCCCTGCGTTTCCTGAAAAGCATCGAAATAGTCCACTCGGATCTCAAGCCCAACAACCTGTTGGTGAACACAAAGGGCGGGCTGGGCGTGCCAGTGATTGCGGATTTCTCGTACGCCAAGGGCAGCAATGCTGCAATCGGGGTCCCCTCACCTGTGTATGCCGCCCCCGAGCTTCGAGCCAGCAATCACGAGCCGACGCACAGCAGCGATGTCTATGCGCTTGGGGTGGTGCTTGCATTCTGCGCGACGGGCCAGGAAGCCTACACGCAGGCGAAGAATCCGTACCAGCGTGCAATGTGGCAGCAGAGCATGTCGCCGCTGGACAGCTTTGACGATGAGCTTGCAATGCGATTGTGGCCGGTGCGTGAGGTGATTGAGGCCATGGTGACTGCGAGGGTGCTGCCCGAGTGAGTGATGCTTAGATATTTATTAGTTTTGCCGTTGAGTTTGGAATGCGTAGCAAAGGGTCGTATCTTCTCAATACTACGACTGGTCAGTGAGTTTGTAGTCCAACTCGTAGCATTTTAGCCCATTAATCACTCGTAGCTCATTGAGTTCACATCAAGATTCGTAGAGTCAACTAGCGATGATTAAATTATATAGCCAATTTATTTCTTGGAGGCCTTCTTGGACTTGGAGTCCTTCTTGTCGGCCTTGGCCTGCTCGAGGCTCTTGGCCTTGATCACATGCTTGACAATCTTCTGCTCCTCAACGAGGAAGGCGCGGATGATGCGGTCCTTGAGGCAGGTGCCGCAGACGCAACCACCGTAGGCACGCTGGACGGTCTTGTCGTAACGAGAAGCACGGGCGTACTCACGGGGACGGAGGGCAACGACGCCGGGAAGGGCAATGCCGCACTCGCCACACTTGGGGTTGGTACCCTTCTTCTTGATGTGGAGGGCACGGAGCTTGTTGCCGGGGGTCTTGACAACCTTGATCTGGTTGGATTTGGTGTTGTAAGGGTTACGACGGCGGTATGTGACGCGGGCAGCCATTTGAGAGTTGACGACACTGGCGAGTGGTTATTGGGGGGTGAGTGGGTATAGGCGTGCCCTAATGTGTTTGTCATCACTCGCTTGGCTGACTAAAATTTCACTCGGTGGAGAGAGCCAGCGACCGGCCAAGGGAGGGGTGCTTGAGGAGCTCGTTTTGTGCTTGCTGGGGCCGCCCAGAGCACAGGATTGTCACGCCAGGACGACTCAGAAAGATATTGACCGACCGGCCTTATGTACACTGTGTAAATCTACATTCCGTCACTTGAGATCCCCGAGCTCCATCACCTTTTGCTCGGCAGAATACTTCTCGCGCAGCATCTTTTGCTCCTCGTACTCGGAAACGCGCTCGGTTTGCTCGCTGGTCAGGTGCCGCTGCCGTCTCTCGGCGTCCTTGATCGGCCCCTGGCGGATCGTCTCGCGCTGGTCGGCCTGCATCCAGTGCACACCAGGAAGCACCACCGCGGCGCCAACAAGGCTGCTATAAAAAAATACCCGGGCTCGTGTGGACATTTATTTGAGGACGGCGTAGAACGACTTGTAAGCTTGCTCGAGGTCAAACAGGCACTGCCGCACCTGCTCGTCGTTTAGCTCGTCATTGATGCGTAATTTGTTGAGGGTGACGAGCCACTGCACGAGCTTGCCGCGGCCGTCAAAGTCCTGCCGCGTGACCTTGTTGAGCGAGGTGACCAGCTCAGTGAAAAGCGGGTGCAGCTGGTCCTTGGCCCTGAAATTTAGCTTAAGCCCGTCCATTGTAGTGATAAAGTTGCCCGTGGCCTCCACCACAGCCTGCGGCGAGTACTGTGACCCGGCCGGGGTTGGCTCGGGGACCGATTGGGCGAGTTCCACCGTTGCCGGAACGCCAACCTTGATCCGCGACACTCCGTTGCTCGCCTGCACCCTGTATTTGCGGCAGAACGTGTCGAGATCGCCGAAATGAGCGTCGATCGCGGGGTTCCGCAGCAGCGTCGTGTACTGCCCCAGCAGGCGCTGGCACGCTTCTGTGTAGGCCGCAGGGACCACTGCGTCACGAATATAGGCCTTTTCCAGCTGGTCAATGGCTACAATCAGCGAGTAAACCTCGCCCAGCTCCTGCTCCTGCTCGTCCATGTCAGCTGCTGTTGTGAGCGGTGCTCTGTGACGGATTGAATAAATATTAAATACTATGTAGCGGCTAAGTCGGCCCAGACCCGCGGCTTGGGGGGTTGGCGCTGCCTGGGTATCGCCATGCGCACACTCGGCGCCTCGAGCTTGCCGCGCTGGCACATTTGTGTTTCGAGAGCCAGCACGCGGTAGAAGGCCGAGTTCATGAGCAGCGACTCGCGCCGCAGTGGCTCGGGCTCGGGCACGGCGCAGCCTGTGCGTTGGGGAAAGTCGAGCTGCACGTTTGTCTCGAGGGGCTTTTCCTCAATGACCTGGGGGCCTTGCTCCTTGGAAAGGAACGAAAATAGCCACGCCAGGGCTTTTGGCGGCGATGCCGAGAGTTTTCTTTTTGCAGTCTCCAGCTCGGCCTCCTCGGCTCGCTCGGCTTTGGTGTATGTCGGAGCCTGTACTTGCTGTGCTTGTACCTGCTGTGCCTGCGCTTGCTGTGCCTGCGCTTGCTGTGCCTGCGCTTGCTGTGCCTGCACTTGCTGTGCATCAGGCTCGATTTCCAAGCTCGGGACCTCGCTCAGACATGGCACCTCGGACAGAGCCACTCGCGGCCGCTGCTGCCGCATCGAGGCAGTTCGCCGCCTCTTTGGCTTTACAGGCACCTCCAAATTCAAAACTTGCTGCACCATCGGGTGCAACGGGTTGCCCCTCTTGTCGTGGGTGATCATCAAACGAGATACAAGACAAGCCAACCGATACCACGAGTATAAATATGACGAGTTGAGCCTGCATGGCCCTAACCCACGTGCATATTGTCACAAAGCCACAAGATCTCTCGGCGGTGTTGCGCGGCCCAAAGACGCGAGCGGCGGGCACGATCCACGTGCCAAAAAGGTTCACAAGCCTTGTCAGGTTTTTTCAGGCGTCGTATCGCGGTATCTAGGCTTTGCCTGGCGTTATCGCGGCTGTCGAGCCGGGAGCTTGCCTTGAGTATTTCAGTGCATTTTTCTGGCTCCTGTGCTTTGGTATAGGCGAAAAGCACCAATTGATTCTAGCAGTTCACGGGCGATCCGCGGGCATGCTGCATGCACTCCAACGCCCAATAAGGCGACTCGTACCGTGCATGAGTCCCGTGCACAGTCCCGTGCCTCAATCTGTTCACTAGACGTGTAACGGGTTTTACGAAAATGGTGCTAGCCAGCCTATCTGTAGCTTCCAGTCAATGGCAACGCCCTTCTATATAGGCGCTGACGTGCTTGCACGCTGATAACCTTGTGTAGAAGCCGAATTATTGCAGAGTGTTGCACGTTCATTTTCTCCTCTTTTCCCAAGTTCTTCCTCACCCCACTCTACCCAACGGCCAGAGCATTCTCTTGACTCATGGAATCCCTGGCCCAGCTAGCTGAGCTTACCGGTCGCTCAGAGGCAGAATGCCAGGCATTGCTGCAATTAAGCAACGGAAACTACGAAGCTGCCGCCAATCTTGCCCTGGACGGCGTCGTTCTAACCCCTGTCGATGTCCCTCGTGCGTCTCCCCACCCTGCAGCAGACGCGCTACCCCGCATGTCTCTTTTGGAAGAACTCAACCAAGATTTGGTCTCTGATGCCGCCCCTCACGTGCCACAGCGCCCGCGCACAATCCAAGCAAACTCGTTTATCTGGCGGCCTTTGGCGTGGCTGCTGGGATGGGTGTCGCATCTACGGCTTGTCAAGAGCGTCTTTGCGAGTATTGGTGCAGACCCGTTCAGCCCTCAAAAGGCCGCATCCAGGTTTGTGTCCACCCTCGAGCAGGTGGCCCCACAGACCCTCGAGTTTGCCCATGACTCGTACCACGATACCCTACTCGAGGCTAAAACTTCACTCAAGTACATGCTGGTTGTTGTGCTTGCCTGGCAGCACGAGGATAATGCCAGCTGCCTTGGCTATCTCGAGGATGAGCGTCTCAAGGCGCTAATTGACAAGCACCACATCCTTGCGTGGGGCGGCAGCCTCGACTCGAGCGAAGCGTACCAAGTTGTGCTCGGCTTCAAGGCTACAAAGTACCCGTTTCTGGCTCTAGTGGGCCCCTCGCCCAAGACCCCCCAAAGCAATATTGTTGTGATGGAGTCGCTACTCAAGCGGCCCCTCTGCAGCTTTGCCGACCACGAGGACCTTGTTCATACCATTGAAGAGAAAATTGTTGCCCACGATCCCAAGGTGCAGGCGCTTCGGCTCGATCGCGAGGCCAACGAGATAGACAGGGGCGTGCGCCAGCAGCAGGACCAGGCCTACGAGGAGAGCCTTAGACAGGACCGCCAGCGTGCCCAGGAGAGGCTACAGCAGCGTACGGCGGCCGAGCAACTCGAGCAGTGGAAGCAGGTCAGGGCCCATCAGTTTGCAGAGCGCGAGTTGGCTGGGGAGACATGTCGCGTGCAATTCCGTACCGCCACTGGTCGCCATGTGGCCAAATTCGCTGCCTCAGATACCCTCGAGACCCTCTATGAGTACGTTTACTGCCTTGGGGTCGAGGGCCGCGCGGGGAGTCTGCCCGACATTAATGTGGAGTTCAAGTTCAAGCTGGTGAGCCCGCCGCGCCATGTTATCCCATGCGAAGCCACCTGCGTCAAGGATGTTCCCGAAATTTGGCCAAGTGGGGCTCTGGTTGTGGACGAGTAGATCTGTCTGCCTCTACAGTGAATCAAAGCCATAAATTTCACCCGTAATTGATCCTCCGCAACTCAACACCGCAAAGTAGCCTCCTTTTTATGCATAAGCGAGGATTCACCCTAGCCCTTGCATAGAGTGTACAAAAGTGGCAGTGCCCGGTTCATCTCAATCCCATGACTAGTGATAAACGCATTGCGCTCGTCACAGGAGGCAACCGAGGTGTAGGATACGAGGTTGTCCGCCAGCTCTTTGAGCAAGGCGTGCATGTTCTTTTAGGCGCTCGGGACGAAAAGCGTGCTGATGCTGCCATCAAGAGCTTGGCAGACGATGGGGTCCAAGCCGATAAGCTCATAATTGACGTTTCCGACGTTGCCAGCATCGAGTCCGCCGCCGAGCACATCACCAAAACCTACGGCAAGCTGGATATTCTCATCAACAACGCTGCTATCCTTGATGATACCGACGGTTACCCCACAAAGGTCAGCGCTGAAGTCTTGTCCAAGACTCTGAATGTCAACTTTGTTGGAGTTGTGGCTACCACTCAGGCCTTGTTGCCCCTGCTGCTCAAGTCCGAGACCGCCAGTATTGTGAATGTGTCTAGCCCTCTTGGCTCGATGGGAGTCCTCGAGGACCCTCAAAACGAGCTGTATGGAACAAACTTCCTAGCCTACGGCGCCTCAAAATCCGCTCTCAACATGTTTACCGTCCAGCTCAAGGCAGAATTAAAGGGCAAGAACGTTGCCGTCAACTCTGTGAGCCCTGGTCACTGCAATACTAATCTCAGCAATTACCCTGGTCCTCTGACCCCGGCCAAGGGTGCCGAGGGCATTGTCAAGTATGCTTTGCAGACAAGCGTGAGTGGCCACTTTTATGAGAATGGCGTGCACTTTCCGTGGTAGATCTGTTTGTAGTCTATTTCGCAACTTTAGTTTTATATTCTGCCGTCAATGCTCGGCGTACAGCTCGTTTGGCTCGAGCCAGGCTTGACGGTGTATAATGGCTTTTCTCGAGATTGATATTCCTCATATACCCTAATACCACTCAATAGAAAGTCTTAACCAAACCATACAAGAGTGTCGCCTTTTGGCTTTTCTCAATCACCCTCGGCCTTTGTGACGCAAGCCAGCTGTGAAAGTATCACTATTGCACTTAAAACCACCGCAAATCCTTACTTTAATGCGCCACATTCACAAAGACACCCTCTACCCCACGTTTACCACACCCCACTAATCATGGACTTGCTCGAGATCAGAGATACACTTGTCGAGGTTGCAAAGACCGCTGGTAAGCTCATCCTGGAGAAGAGCGGTACCGTAACCTTTGACGACAAGAAAAATGCCGTGGACCTCGTCACAGAGGTCGATAAGGCCGTCGAGGTGCTAGTCAACAAGACGCTGCGTGAAAAGTACCCCAGCTTTGAGTTTATGGGTGAAGAATCGTTTGTTCCCGGTACTACCAAGCTCAGCGATGCCCCCACATTTATTGTGGACCCAATTGACGGTACTACCAATTTTATCCACTTCTTCCCGCACGCCTGCATCTCTCTCGGCTTTGCAGTCGACAAGAAGCCCCAAGTTGGTGTGATTTTTAACCCGTTTCTGAACCAGCTCTATGTTGGTGTCAAGGGCCACGGCAGCACCCTCAATGGTGATAAGTTACCCCTTCGCAACCCGGGCAAGCTCAGTCTGCAGGGATCGTTGTGTGCCATTGAGTGGGGTAGCGACCGCTCGGGCAGTAACTACGAGCACAAGCTGGCTACTTTCAAGAGCCTCAGTGCGGACGTCAGTCAGGGCGGCGCATTTGTGCACGGGTTCCGTAGCTTGGGCTCGGCGGCCCTCAACCTAGGTGCGGTCGCCGCGGGTGTCTGCGACTCGTACTGGGAAGGCGGCTGCTACGCATGGGATGTGTGCGCTGGCTGGGTTATCCTCGAGGAGGCCGGTGGTCGTGTCGTTTCGGGCAACAGCGGCGACTGGGACCCCTCTGTAACTGAGCGTGTCTACCTTGCCGTCAGGGGCGCTGCAAAGGACGAGCAAGACAAGTACGTCACCGACTATTGGAGTCACTGTGCTGGTAAATTAGAATACACCCATTAAATTAAATATAGCTACTTTTTGTCGCGGAAGCGGTCTTCTGCTTTGCGCTTGCGGGCGTTGCGTTGAGTGACGTTGCGCTTGAGTTTCTTGCGCGCATGGAGCTCAGGGTTGTTGATCGCTTCAATCGCGCGCTTGGCCTTGCGCTCACGGCGGCGCTCGTTGACATGTTCGCGCGCAGCGCTGTACAGCTTGAGGTACTCCGTTGTGCCCAGTTTGTGCGAGTACAGCTCGAGTGCTTCCAGGCAGAGGTCCTTGAGCGGTTGGTGCGTGCCCTGATCAACCACCACGTACAACGCAGTGATCACCTCTCCGGCGACAAGAGAGCTGTCCAGCTCAAGCTGAGCCATGGCGGCAAACAGCTGTACTATCGCCATCTTTCCATTGATAAAGTCGTCATCGCTGATATCACTGCGCAGCGAGATGCTCAGCTTGTGCACCAGGTATTCGACCAAGGGCCTGTCCTTGATCTCGGCACCTGAACTGTTCTGTAAAATATAGACCAGGTTCTTTACGACCTGAGTACCATGGCTCTCCGTCAACAGCGGCGCGCCAAGCTGGCGGATGAAGCGGCGCGTGGTCTCCTCAACGTTGGACAGAGGCTGGTGTGTGCGCTTTAGAGTAGCAAACTTTTGACCGTAGATACGCGCGCACGCTGCACGGACCCAAGGGTGCGGATACAATAGCGTCATTGTCAAGATCTCATCATCTGTACTCTCGCCGGTATACTGTAGCGCGAGGTAGATGAGCTGCCAGTCAACGGTAGAGTCGCTGTCCTTTTGACTGGCCTTTAAAATTGCCGCACAGGCCTTGTCGAGCTTGGGGCCAACCTTTTGTAGAAGCCCGGCCTCTTTAAGCAATGGCGCAGCGTGCAAAGCCGCCAATAAAGTCTCGTCATTGTCGAGCCACGAAGACACAAAGTCCACAATTGTTGCTTCATCCGACCTTGGAATAATGTCTTTGAGCAGACTCTCCGCGGCCTCTTTGCACTGCTTCTCAGAGTCATTTACGAGCACCAAGACGAGGCCCACGAAGAAGGCAGTCAATGCATGGTCCGTCTGATCCTCGTGCACCTTTTGAATGACCATTCTGATCATCTCAAGCACACTAAGGCGACCAGTAAACGTGGGGTACTCAAGGTTCTTGACCAAAAAGGCAAAATAATTGTCCAATCGGCGCTGCCCATGAGGATAATCAAGCAAAAAACGAAGATAGGCGGAGCGACAAGAACTGCGGACCGCGGGGTCGCCGTTGGTGATCATAACATGTGAGATCTTGTCCATAACATCATACAACTCTGGGATCATGACTTTTTGCGCAAGAAGCGCGCGCACAAAACCAATCGTGGTCGATTGTCTCTCGGGCTCCTCGATATCGCTCTTTGTGCGGTCCAGAATATAGGCGTACGCACTATCCTTGATCTTGAACTCCGGGCAAGCCTTGAGCAGCACTGTCAGTAGCTTGAGGCAGCCTTGACACAGATCAGTGGAGGTGCTGCTGGTCGTCTTGATCAGGTGAAGCGCGCGACGCCCAATATGCAAAAGACGATCTGTGCAGCTTAAGGGAACCTTCAAGCACAGAGAAGCTAGCCTCATAGCGCTGATCTGCACATTTTCGTTTGGATCGTCGAGCCCACCCTCAATCAGGGGCATCAACCCGAGGATGTTGCTCGGGTTCAAGATATCACCTGCCAATATTATCCTCAAAGCCTCGAGAACAAAGCCGCTGAGTAGATGAAGATTGGCATAATGCACGCGAACATCGTTAACCTTGTGTGCCATCTTGAGCTTGACAGTGTGGAAATCGCGCGAGGCCTCTATGGCCTCTTGACGGGCTTTAGCGGCACCAGACATCTCCTCTTTGGGCTCTTCACTTTTAGGGACCTCCTGTTTCAGCGACTCATTTAGCTGGTAAAAGGCAACCAGACCGGTTTGACTTTGGGCAGACTCGTTTTTGCGCAATCCAAGAACAATTCTGTGCAACAAGTCCTGCACCTTCCGAGAGCTCTTGAGGCTCAGCTTTTTAGACAGCAAATATTGCTTGATTGGAGTGATAATTGAGCCGAATTGCTCCATGGACACAACCTCAGCGAGTAGTTGGCCAGAGTCGTAGCTTTTGTGGGTCTTGACTTCCTTTGCGCCAGTAATGTAGTTTTCATTGTCCTTATCTTGGCCAGTTGAACCAAAAATATCCTCCATAATAATGCTCGCAATAAGTGGCACGCTGGAGTCAATCTCCCCCAAAGGCGCTTTCAGTGCGACCAGCAGTTGATGCACAGTGTACCCGAGCACATGCATTTGCGGACCACGAGTAAGGGCACCCCTAAGCTGAGACACGATAAAATGCAGGTATGAAGGCCCAAGTAGTACAGCCATTTTGCTCAGCGACTGGCGAACAAGGTCACGCAACTCCTGGCTCTTGGCTCTAAGAAGCTGGCAAATAAACGTCAACTTGCCAGGCAACTCCACGATCAGCGTGTCTTCGGGCAGCACTCTCAGGAAAAGTGTCAGAGGCACCGCCAGGCCGACACGCTCGTTGAGAATCTCATCGCTCGTCTTTTGGGCCATCAGCTTGTGAATGGAGTCGGCGGCAGACTGGGCAAACGCGCTACAGCCCTTCTCGTTCTTGTGGGCGTCCAAAGCCTGTGCAGTGGCATTCACCAACTTGACGTTGCGCTTGATCACCAAGGGGTTGTTGACCAGGGTATTCAGATATCTCTTGGCCAAAGCACGGTACTGGTTGAACGTGAGTCTTTGAGCCAGTGCCGTCACTGCTTTGTTGGCATCATTGGCCAAAGAATTGATCTCTGGATGCTTCTTGCTCGAAGTTAGAGCCAAGTGCTCAATCAAAGGAATCATGTACTGAGATAGTGCAGTGCTCGACAACTCCTCGGCCTTGCTGGCCAACCTCTGCACAGCCTTTTGCCTGCGGTGGATCTGAATGTGGAAAATATTGTAGAAAAAGTCGACCTCGGCATCTGTCTCATGAAGTGGCTTAAGCGCGTACTCGGGGGTCAGCTCACTTGCAGAAAGCTCAGAAAGCACAGCCACGTAGAGCTCTCTAAATGTCTCGTTCGGCTCGCGCATACCCATTTTGATAGCAGGTGAAAGCACTGAAGTGTGCAGCGACAGCAGGTCAGTGTTGATCGATTGTGCAAAACGCTTTAGCAAGTAGACACCATTGTTGCGCAAACTGAGCTCTTCGGGGTCCTTGAGGAAAAATAGGGCATTGTACAATAGCACAAGCCACTCGTGCTCGTGCAAGTCCGTGTAAAGCACCTCATTCAGCTCGCCAAATGTCTGTAGGCGGCGCTCAAAATCGGGCAATCCCATGCGCTTTGGGTCGTACGAGTTGAGCTCCACCAAAATCTTGCCAACACGCTGGTACTTGGGAAGGGTGAAGGCGGCGTAAACACCGGCAAGCCTCTGCCTAGCCTTAGGATCTCCAAACTGTTTGAACAAACGTGCCATATCCTGGTATGCCATCTCAACCGTTGAATCTGCGCACTGCGGGAGCAGCTTCTCGAGCGACTCCAATAGTGCCACCTTGAGCCCGGGACTGACGGCAGCATTCTCTCTGAAGATTGCCAGCTCCGACTGCACAATTGCCTCGGGCGATTCTACAGGTAACGAATTGAGCAGCTGCACCATAAGCTCTGTTGTACTGGCAGATACCCGCGGGATTAGACTGGGCACGGCAGAAACAATGGGGGAGCTGATGAGGTCGATGGCCACACCATGGTCAAACAAATTACGGCCAACCTTGAAAACATGCTTGATCACAGGCTCTTTGACTGTGTCGATGCTCAGAATTGAGAAGAGCCACTTGACGATTTCGCCATCATGATCTGCGAGGTAATTTACAAGCTCCAACTCGCCGCTCATAGTCAAAATAACGCTCATCATGGAAGAGACCTGCTCAACGCTACCCTCAGTTAGCCTAGGCTTGATAAAATGGAGATAGATACTCTCATAATACGCATCCCAGAGCTGCCGCTCGGGAACGTTTTCCATGAGCAAGTCCAAACTCTTGGCACAAACTTGGCGTATCGCCTTGCTGGGCTGAATTTCAAAGGTCTTAACCAGTGCAGGTACAATTAGGTCAAAAACCGGTCGCACATTGGTCCGAGTCTCTTTGATATAATCGTAAAGTAACCCCATTGTAGCCTGTAGCTTGCGCGACTCCTCGTAGGCCAAACTCTCCAACACAATTTCAATAAAGCAGCGCTGATATGAGCCTTCAAAGTACGAGCTCACGGCATTGAGTACTGCCGCTCGCTCAGTCTTCCGCGCATAACCAAATAAGATGCGGCACGCAATGGGGATCACAGTTGCACGGTCGGTCTCGTGCAATGAACCTGAATCGCTGGTGAACAGCACAGATACCTCATCCTTGAACCGCTGCGAATCAAGCAGGGTCTCCAAAGACTGCCTGTACTTGCGCAAGGTCTCGCCCTCGCTATCATTGAGAGTGAGCATGCACGCCAAAGCACTCTTGACGAGCGGGGCATGCTTGCTGGTCAAAAAGAAGAGATACAATTGCCTCACGTCAGAAAACTGTTCCATTTTGGCGGGCTTCCGAAATTTTGAAAACAGCTCCAACCATTGCAAGCGCTCGGGGAAGGCCACGCGCTTCAAAAAGAGCGGCACCAATTTTGAAGAATTCTGCTCTGCGATCTGGGGCACCTGGTTGAGCGCCTTAATGGCCAATTGTTTGTAGTCCACCTCTACGGGAGGACTAGCAAGCGAAGCCTTCAAAGTGGCGAGAGGATCGCTAAACTCTGCGCAGATGAGCGCAACACTCTTTTGCAGCCCCTCCAGGTTCGTACACGCATACAAGTGCTTGCATGCCAACGCTTCAGGGGCAAAGGCCTCGAATTGTGCGGGGGCTTCCCAGTGAAGCCAATCGTCTACAAGGCTCCAGCAGTTTTGGCGCTTGAAAAGGTCTGGGATGCACTCCAGAGCCACCTTCCAAATGGGCTGGAATTTTGATGCAAGCAGCCCAAACATAAACCGCGGTACGATTGTATCAACAACTGGGTCGGAGCCAGCACAGGCAAACCCCGCCACCAGGTTTCGCACCCTCAATTGGATATTGCGCACATTGGTCAAATCTCTGGGAATTTCGTCAATGATAGAGCATTGCGCAATCAAGTCGTGAGGCGCTAACTTTTGTACCAAGTCTACCGCCGCATGCCTTAGCTCGTCACTGGCCGATGAGCACAAGGGCGCGATCAAGAGTGCACGCTCGGTACTGTGCGCGCTGGCTTTGGCTGTCAGAGCGTTCAAAAGGCCAACGGTCATGAGGCTCTGATATATGCGCTCTTCTTGCTGTTCTGATGCGGTCTCAACAAAGTGACTGAGAAGCTCACTCTTGACAGTCTCATTGTCGGCACTAGGTGTATAGTTCAATATCGTGTCGAGAGTATGAGCACTTGGGGTCCCGCCAAACGCTTTCCACTGCCACCATAGCGCGAATAGATCCTCATCAGTCGTTATCGAACCGGCCTCAGCCTTGACGCCTACCTTCAGGCCTGAGCGGCTCGCAAAGAGCGCCAGTTCTTCAACAGACGCAGATTTGATGGCAGGCAAACCTACGCCCTTGATAAAAGTGTTGAATACCTGTGTATTCTGCTGCCGTACCAACTCGTAGACACATGTCAAAGTGTGAGCATCCAGTCTGGCCACTATCTTTTTGAAGTACTTGCTCGTGGCGGAGAAGTCGGCAGTACTGAACAAGCCCGCAATGCAAAGAATGGCGTCCTGGCCAGTGCTAGGCTCAGTCCTCAGGAGAACCTCGTACAAGGGGTCCCAGTCAGAGACACGGTCACCCTGACGCAGACAGCCAAGAATAAATAGAATTTTGTAGTTGAGAGCCTTTGTGCCCAGCGCTTTTGTGGCGCACTCATAAAATGGCGAAGCGAAATCCTGGCGAAGGTGATGCAGCACTTCTACAAACACGTCGGCCAACAGTACAGCTGCGCTTTCGTCATTAGCAGCTTCGGCAAACTTGATCATTGCGGTGAGCAAAGGCTCGGTTTTACTATGCAGATTGTTTCCAGTACTCTTCATGGTGTTTGCCAGGAGCGTCGTGAGCGACTTTATGAAGACCTCGCTTGGGTGAGCCGAGAGCTGCTCAAATACATGGCCCAGGAACTGCTCCAATGACTCTGGCGAGCATTTGCGAATCAAAAAGCTAAGGGACTCGGCTGCAAACCGGAGCACATATACAGGCTGCTTTTGCGTTTTACCAAACAACGGAGCAAGGTAGTCAAAGGTCGGGCGAAGGTCTGCTGTCAAAAGCCTTGAAAGATATTTGAAAAGGTACGCAAGGCAGTAGAAAGCGTGCTCAATGACGTCCAAGTCTGGCTGGCCTCTCTGAGCCTCGATGATGGTGATGCATGTGGTCATGGTCTTGCCGAAATAAGGCTCAAAGTCGGATCCCAGATCCCGAGCGAGTTTGGTGAGCAAGTCTGACAAGGGCTCAATCGACAATTTGTCGGCAGCGAGCATGTGCTCGAACAGAAGATTGGCAATCTGCTCCTGGTTCATAATGATCATTGGCAGCGATTTACAAAGGTTGAAACATTTGATTGAAAAGTCTGTAAAGTTTTTGTTCAAATTGAGCTCGCGCCAGTGCTCAAAAGCAGTGATAAAATACGAGGTCTCGCCATCGACTTGTTCCCAACGTTTTCCTTTGATGCGAATTGGGTCAATTTTTAATTCAGAAACGCGATCCGAGAAAGAGCGGTAAACATGTTTACGCTTTTCTGCCTCACCAGAGACGAGTTTGGGCATGGTGAAGGTTGAAGACGTTGGTTTTCCAGCTGATGTAATTCTTTTTCAGATGTCTTTAATTTTGAGGGAGAAAAAAAAACGCTGACAAAAAGAGAGGAAGTGAATCCGCAGTCTCCCCGCCTGGGGGTCGAACCCAGAACCTTCGGATTAAAAGTCCGACGCTCTAGCCAATTGAGCTAACAGGGACGAATTTTCCGAAAAATCTGAGAGGGTCTATCAAAGCTGTTTACTATTAAAATTCTTTGTCAGCTTTTGTAAAACAAGCAAATCTGGAACGACCCAAAATAAGCCTGTTTCTGGCATTTAATTTGGCCAAACCGACTACAAAAACCTCAATAAATCTTCTACAAGGGCAAAAAGGCTCTAATAGGCCCAGCAAGTTAGGTTTTTCTTTTTTATTTTCTATTTCATGCAGCGTCACAGCTGAATCGGCACCATCGGTGGCACGAGACCCCCTCGGGCATCCTTGAGCCACGACACATCTCCTTCACGCAGG